>JAPMNZ010957463.1:0-33700 GCA_029875035.1 Pomatoschistus microps | reverse complement strand
GGGCCGAAAATGAATGAACTATATAATTATTTCCAATTTACTCAAGTAAGACAATTGGTTGGATTACGTCAGGATAACTTTGATTATTTACTGTATGTTGAAATTGTGACAACTAGGTTATTAAACAGCCTCAAATGCCTCTTTAGATAGGCATTGAATGA
The DNA here is from genome assembly GCA_029875035.1 of Pomatoschistus microps. Taxonomy (NCBI): domain Eukaryota; kingdom Metazoa; phylum Chordata; class Actinopteri; order Gobiiformes; family Gobiidae; genus Pomatoschistus; species Pomatoschistus microps. The sequence continues at coordinate 33,539 of JAPMNZ010957463.1, read as the reverse complement.
CTCAAATGGGTTGTATGTATGTTTTCACCACAAAACATAGGGAAAACATAACCTCCTTGGTAGATTTAATAACAAATCACTGCTCCATGTTAATGCTGAGTCCGATTTGTTCAAACGTGTGAGATACTGGGAAGAAACTAATGGGTTTTTGGACAGTAATCTAACACTACTTAGTAACTTCATCTACTTACAGTAACTAAGAATTTATAGCTGTTACTGTAGAGTTACACCCAACACTGTTCAGAATCATTACAGCACCCATTCATTATCTAAAGCATAATTTGCATAATAATGAATTAAGTAACTAACAAACTAACTATTGGTGAGAAAGTATACCTCAAGTTTCTGAGTGAGGGTGTCTTTCTGCTCCATAAGATCATTCATGTTTTCAAGTTCTTCTTTAAACTTCTCCATTTCCTGAGGAAAAACAAATATTAATGACAAACATAAACTTGGCATATTTCTGGTGATCTTTCATATATTTCAATGACGCACTTCCTCTTTGTCCCTTAGTGTGGCCTCTAGTTCTTCAATAGTTTGGTTCAGTTCCGTCTTCTGGGATTTGATCACAGGTGTTTGGTTGCTTTGACACTCAAGCTCTGTTACCTATGAGGAAAAGCAACACATTAAACATTAGATTGACTTAATGGAACTTCCAGACCAGGTGGAAGATGGTCCCAACAAAGCCATCATGACCCAAAGTGGAAGATGGGTCCGTCTTAAACTTCAGTCTATGGAGTTATCTATCAGTAAAAAGTTCAAAACTAGGTAGTACAGTTTCTTAAACAGAGTCAAAGAAAGTCCACAAGTACATTTGATCTAAAAGCAATTTAGAGATGACACCCTATCACCCAGGTGGACCACACAAACTTAAACAAGGGATGTATCTGTAAATGGGACGGCCATGGTAAATTATTGATAAAAAAAACGGCATAATTGTTGAAACCATGAGAATAAGAATACCATTTAGTTGTATGACCACATTCAGCAGAAAACCAGACTAAAAGGGACACAACATGACTAGGTGGAATTTGTGGAATCTCTTGCACACAAAATATGTAATGTAATGGGTCACACTGCTCAATTGGAGCGACATTATCCGTAAAACAAATGTAAAGTACACTCTTAAAAATAATCGGTAATAACGCCTTGTCACCAGGGAAGTACCCTCAAAGTGGGTTAATATTTGTACCAATACATTTTGTACCTTATGAGAACAGATCTGTACGCCTTGGGGCAATAATGGACCTTGAAAAACTGTTTATTGTCCTTTTTAGGTTGCTGCCCCAGAGACAAACCCATTGTACATTTATGGGAACAGATTTGGACCAACAACACACAACATATTTTCAGCAATTTATTCATTCATAAATTCATCTACGGATGAGGAACTATATTATATTTATTTGACCCTATCCAAAATGGTTGTTATTGCTCAAAGAAGAAAAACGAAAGAAAATCATACTAGTAGTTACAATGGTATTTCGAAATCTCCCCAGTGTGGATGAATATTTGGATGAATTATTTCATATAATTATTTGAGTACAAAATAAGAATTGTATTTGCCCCACAATACCCATAGTAACCCTATAATTGTCTATACATTGAAAAATGGGGTAAAGAAACCGACCTTGTCACACCTTGTACCAATAACATGCATCAACTTCATTATAGTCAATGGTATGTTGTGTATTGTCCTCCATGCCAAAGAATAAGGGCACACAATTGGGCATTTTCATAAGTGAGACAATATTTGCACCATTTAAGGCCCAAAAATGTACATATAAGTATCTTGTGGTTCAAATTTGACACAACTAAACTAGAAATTGTACCCTAAAGAACATACATGTATCCTTAGCGTATCCCTTTTTCTAACAGTGTAGTGGCTCCAGTGGAGGACTAGAAGACCTCCTTGTCTACAACCCCTGGCCCATTGCCTTCTTACATAGTGGAAATTTCAACCAAAACCAAAATACATCAATAATAACCACAGGTACTGCCATTCCGGCCTGTCAAAAACCTTCAAAGCAAGTGATGAAATACCCGCTAGTAATGTAATCGTTGTGCCATCAATAACAGTGGCTCCTTCAGTAAACGGAGCATGCACACACATTTCAGCAGAAAAAAAACTGTCTTTAGACCGGACAGTTGGACCCTGCTGTTTACCCCTCTTGTTATCATCTTTGCCAAATACATTATGCTAAAGAGTTACTTGAAAAGGAACGTACAACAGTAACTAATTCTTACTTTTGTAATGAGTTGCTTCCTAAAGTGGTTGACTGTCTCTCACCCGTTTGTGTAGTCTCTCGGCCTCCTCTTGGTAGGCGGCCAGTTGTTGCTTCCACTGCTTGACATTGGCCGTGGATTCAAGTAGTGCGGCGGTGAGCTTAGCGTTGTTTCCTTTTAGTGCCTCCAGCTCAGCCTCCCAGTGTTTTGTCATTGCAGGGCTATGGGGCAGAAGACATCTCGTTATTAAGTGTTAAAAATCATTGAGATAAGGCCACATTTTATGCATGGACGACTTTGGTGGTTGCATGTCTGAGAAATATGGGATACTGAAGTGAACACTTTCTCTTCATGCTTTACAACTCAGGGTGCCAACAAATCAGCTTCATGCCATGTTCAGTACAGCTGAGGCATGTACGAAGGGAGGGGATGTCGCTGAGTGCAGGGGACTGGTACTGCGAGATGATCATTGACTTTCACAAGGACCGTCCCATCATCCAGTCACAATAAATAGACAGAAGATTAAAATGGTCCACACTTTCAAATATCTGGGTGTCCCTGTGAGATCAGATTCAGATTCATTTATTTACCAATTTCAGTAAAACCACATTGGAATACATCCGCAAAAGTCCCCAGAGTGCACAACCCAAGTACATAAATAAAACAAGGTTAAAAGTACAGAAATAAAACAAACAAAACAGGAAACAATTGACACTGCAAAATCAATAAACTAAAACAGTTTCAATACAAAGGCAAGATCATTTAAAGTGCTCTGTTTAAACTGATAACAGCTTGTAGAAAGAAGCTGTTAGCGTACTGAGATGTACTGGATCTCAGCGAACGATGTCTTCTGCCAGAGGGAAGAAGCTGGAACAGGGCTTTTCCAGGGTGGCCAGAAGAGTCATTGATTATTCAAAGAGCTCGGTTTAAAAGTCTAGATTTATAAAGAACTGTGGACCACAAACTGGACTGGTTAGCACATTTGAATAAGAACAGTTCAGAACCGGCTCTTCTTGAGGAAAGATTTGGTCTCTAAAATGCATTTTGATTCCAACACAAGTGAAGTGATTGGTCCAGACGAGAAGGCTGCAGTGGACACTCAGAGCTTCAGTCTGAAGGTCACCACTTCTGTCGGCAGCTGCCCGAGCAGCAGCCTGCCTCAAAAGTTGTAATACGAGATTATAGACTGTCTGTAGCCTAATCTGGACTTGTCACTTGCAAAACAGACAAAGTGATTTGTATTCACTGATGGAGATTTTGAGAAAGGCAATCAGACAAAACGCTGTTGTGTATCTGTAATACCTTTGCAAATTTTCCTCTTCGCCTTTTTGTATATTATTCTTCATGTTTCTATGTTTATATTTTGAAACAACTCTTAAGAAAAAGATATAACTTTGAATTATTTGGGGGACTGGCACAATTTCTTGACGTACATTGAGCAACACCAACAAGAAAATTCATGATTTTTGAAATGGGATAATAAATGTATCTTTTGGCCTTGGCTTCCAGAATGCTCATATTGCCTCTCGCGCTCACTGCCTTTCTTGAGCTGACATCAAGTCAAGTGCATTTGGAAAAAAAGAAGCCCACTCCCACACACTTTTCAAAGATTCCATGCAGCACAACAAGAAGCTTAGCATAGGCTGCTTCTCTCTCAATAACACTATCAAGCAAACAGTGCATTACACCCACTCTCCCAGAGATCCATTTCACTCCAGACTCCCACGAAAAGTTCACTCCTTACACAACCGCCGCCCTCTGTTGGTGAGAGCAAGTGTGTGTTCACGTGTGACGCATACGAGGGAGACCACACATCCTACACAGGCACATATATACACATACATCTTCACACAGTCACACACAGAGCAGGCTGGAGCTGACACTGCGGCTCAGCTCTGCCACTGATGAAATCCCACGAAGCCCAGAGAGAAGCAGAGAAAAACAGAGAGAAGGAGAGAGAAGCAGATAGAGGCAGAGAAAAGGAGAGAAAAGGAGAGAAAATGAGAGAAAAGCAGAGATATGCAAAGACAAGGACAAGCAGAGAGAAGCAGAGAGAAGAGAGCAGTACAGACGGGAAACATGAAGAAAGACACAGACGACTAAAAGCCACGGACACGACAAAAGAAATGAGATTCCACACTCTACATATGCTCTCCTGTTTGAAGCAAGTGCTGCATAAGACCAAGGTAAGTGCTGATACTTTCCATAACTATCAGAGCTCTGTGATCTGTAACAGTTGTTTTGTTGTCATGATATTTTCAATTTGGGATTGATTGGGTGTTTATAAGAAAATGTTTACTTTTTCCTTTCAATAAAACATTATACTTTATGATTTGTTTCAACAATGTGTTTAATGTTTTAAAATGTTTTTCTCTCGCAATAAACAGTTGCTACATACATGTTGTGAATATGAATATTTATGTTGAAGAGAAAGTACCATGTCATCCTGAGTAATAAATAAATCTTCAAGTGTCCGATGTCTTTGCTCTTCATATCTTAAAAAACATTTGTATGAACATAGCACACTGCATTTCTTCTTCTGAGGTGATCTGAGGTCCTGACAACTGTCTAATACGGTAGGTGTCTGTTCCTTTAAGAAAGTGTAGCCTGCCTGGTTGCCATGGCAGCACAAGAGGAAAGTATCTCTGACGTACCACACTGCTCTCGATCGGCTCATCTACAAACTGTTTCTCAAGACCAAAAACACATTCTCCCCTTTCTCCGCCTACAACACCATTGACAGAAAAGACATCAGTCTTCTGACACAGCCCTGTCCGTCCTCTGAACACGCCTACACACTGTTATGAAAGAGTCTGCAGCGCTGCGCTCCTACGCACACCTGCCCACACTGCAGCCCGCTTTATGAATATGTAATCGGCATCAACCATCTCAGCACTTCACTCACAACATTCACCTGTGGGCACAGATGAGGCGGTTTCCCTCTCCATCACAAATAATGAACACAAATGCATAAGTAGATAGAGCGGTTTTATTTCATGCTAAAGTCTCACAACATGTCAGATCATTTATAAGATGCACATTTATGACACAGGTTAAGAATTGGTTTCACAGGTTAATTATGAAACACTAGACAACTTTATGATAGATTATTGCTGCACTGTTCTACATACATGCAGAGAGCAGGTTTTGCTTGGTTCATCCACACTTCTCTCAAATGGCGAGTCAACCCTATCTCCCACGCATGCAGCATTAATAGACACATCAGCAACAAGCTGCAGCGAGCAGTGGGTGTCCTCTGCACATCGCTCACTCCTCTGTGCACAGACCACTGGCAGCAGCAACATTTAGACAAGCATCACCAATAAAACCTGCTAAATAATAAGAATATATACACTCAGACCATCGGCCTCATCCTCACCAGATTTAAGCCAAAGTGATGATGAAGATAGAGCTATTATAATTCCACAAGGTTTACTGTATATGTGTTGATTTCCCTGAGATAATTCAATCGCCAGAGCAGGGTGCAGGGATATTATTGCAATGTTTGAACCCTGTTAAGGTTTGACTTGTGCAGATAGCGCCTCTCTCCTCCTGTGTTCCTCTGCCTACTTTGTGACACATACTGTGAGTCACCCACTCCCCAGCTTTACAAAAACATCTTGTACAAAATGCTAGAGACATTTTGTTGAACCTTGCAATGATTTATAGTGATCCGTTACATAAATATCTAATGTAAAATGAGCCTATACAATGTACATTTTCCCACATTACTTGTGTTGAGACAATATATATTAACAAATAACAGAAATTAACAACAAATACCATTCAATAATAAAATATTTACCGGTCACAAACATTCAGAGAGTAAACTATAGGAATGTGCATGCATATTTGTGTTTGCATACTGCACATGCATCAATGAGATCATAGCAGAGACTATGACAGTAAACTTGCATATTTCGTCATATTGATACAAATGGATCTCTTTGAGGATGATGCTCAGCCAGACTGTCAGTGTCAGTGCCTCACGAGGGTCACTCCTTCTACATATTCTCCCTCTTTACACTGGAGCAAACCTTTTACACCCATATTTATGGGTCTGGCTCGACTGCATTGAATTGGCGGCTAAACCAATTTGTTTGTTTGTCATAAGTCTGACACATCTCTATCAGTACGAGTAGACGCGACAGGCCTTAAACTGCCTCCTAGAGAGAAAAGAGATGAGAGAGCAGCCGTGAATAGTGGCACTGTGGCAGAATACATTGCCAGGTGAACCTACACAACATCTACAGACAAGGAAAACAGCGAGAGCACTAGTTGTGGATGTGAGGACAATTTTCAAAACAATAAAACAAATGAAAGCGTAAAAGCAAATTGTGCATTGGCAGTCACTGGACTAAGGAGGACAGTTGGATGTTACCTGTGAGCAAAAGCCAGAGCGTTCTGCGCCGGCTCCGGGCGACTGTCAGAGTTTGGAGCAGTGTCGCACATGTCGTCTGTGCCGTTCAAGGCTTCCATCGGAGGAGTCACAGGTGTCAAAGGAGAAGTGAGCTCACCCGCAGGAGACTCCTACACAAACATGAACACAACATACCACTGTAATCACCAATAAACCCAACAGCTTTCTTATTACGATGCAGCAGCCTTAAGCGGCTTTCTATTAAAACAGTTTTGTCTCACATCGTTCGCCACACTCATTTTACATGATCAGTGCAGAGGGGATTGTTATGTTCATATTTCTGAGTAGAAAAACATGCTGACTACATTTTATTGTGATTAAGCAGCTGTTGGTTGTAAGAAACTGGATTGCAGAATGCTTATCTTTATGTCCCATACGAGCACAGTTATAGAAGAGGCAAATTATTTAGTTTTGTCTAAACACAAATGAGTCCATTAGGACTTAGGGCTTAGGGATAACACAGAGCACAATGTCTGTACTAAAGGACAGCTCTGATAAGACCAGTAACGCAGCTTCATCACACGCACATTCACGAGTGCAGCGTCTCCGATGGACTCAGTGTACAGTTCTGGTGGCTATGGGTTATTCATTTATTTAACCTTTGTTAAATAAATAACAAAGGTTGTTTTACAGGAAAAAAACAAATGCAGCAGGTGCCAGCTTAAGGCACAGTGGTTTATTGGAAAGAAAGATGCTCAAATGTTGTGTTGAGGATCATGTTAAAAAAGCAGAAAACTTTCTATATTGTGACAGGTGCACAAGAGATGGCTCAGGACACCTCTTAGCCAAGCCTCTGCCACACTGCACATACATCAGTGTTATTATTTACAGAGGAGCATCGCATCAGCCGTTGCTCCGTCAGGCATTTTGAAAAGTCTGTAGAGAAATGTGTGGATACAAACACTGGTGTATGCAAGCACTTTTCCTTTTAATGTTAATATTAAAACGTACAAATGCTATGTTTAAGGTGAAATGTCAAATGTTGAACATCGAATGTGATGCATTGCTAATACAATGCTAATACCATTCATGTCTTGGATCTACTCTCTCCTGCACAGTTATTACTCCTGTAGTTAAATTTGCCAACCATTTTATAGTTTGTGCAAATTAAATCTATTCTTATTATGCTAATCTAATTATCAATGATTTAATTCATCATTGTTGATATTTTTATCATTTTTAGAATTATTCAAACACCTCACAGAGCACTCCCTGTGTCACCACCTCATGATGTCACACAGTTTTACCTGAGATGGAGACGTCGCCATTTCCATCTTTTCTTGACTCTTCTCTTTTGCAAGTCGTGCTGCTTCTTTGTACTCTGCAAACTTTTCTGCAAACTGCAAACAGAAACAACCACTTTAGGGAAATAGCAGAAGAAGAATGATTAATATTTGTAACATTTCAAATGAAATAATATTGGTATACTAATGTGTGGTCGCTGACATCTTTCTAAACTGTAAAGTGTTAAAACAGTTATTTTGGTCCTGAGGCGGGATACATTCACTCAGCCCCTCACTGTAATGTGAGATGAAGCTGAGTAAATATAATCTAGAGTCCGTTTGGGTGGGCACTGCCGGTCTCCAGTTCACAGAAAGAACTAATGCAGAAGTTTGACTAATGCGGAAATCAAGAAGGAGCCTTTCTGTCCAGCTCCAATAATTCAATAGTGCTTGACTTTAGCGTAATCTTATACCGTAGAGTTTGTGATGCGGCGGATACACTTATACTTCCGCTACATTTATTAAGGTACATTAGATAAACTCATTGGATATGAAAGTGTATTGAGCAATATATAGTATGTTCCACTCCTACAATAGAGATCATTGAAAGTTCCTCACACTGACATTTTGCCACTAGGGCGACTGAAATTCCTGTTGGCCTACATGAGGGTGATAATGTGTGAAGGATAAACGGAAAGATTAAAATGGCACCAAATGTCTTTAGACAAGTGCCCTTCATCCCCAATTAAAGCCAAAACTATATAGAGTCCAAATGGTTCCAGTTTGGCATTGTATTATCAATATAACTAATTATTTTTATACAGATGCTACATATAAAGTTTCTGTTAAGTGTTTCATTGTAGATATCATTAAAGAAATACAAGATCTGTTGAATTTCACATAAAAAGCACAGCAAGAACATACTAGAGACAATCAAATGACAGATACCCAAATGTTATATAGTTCTTAAAATGACTTGCCGTATTTAGAGTCATGTAATGAGTAAAAACAAATCATTGGATAATATGTCTTGTCGATAACAAATACCACGTCCCTGTATCCCGATATGAAAATGTATGCTTTTGTTTTGTTTGCTATTTTCCCTTGTTCAGCGGTGAGGCTTAATCATGCTGCAGAGAAACAGCCTCCCCTGAGCACGCACACAGATCACATTGCTCTATATGATGCAGATGAGAACTCTTGTGTGTGTTGTGTTGGTGGGGCTGGTGGGAGGCAAGAAGTGGGTGGTACCTTGGCTAGATGATGCTCTGTGGAGAATCCCAGGCCATACACAGTGTTGGCACGACTGTCCGCCCACTGGCCAAACTTCTGCGAGGTCTTTGTGAACGTCATGTTGGGGCTGATTGTGCTGTTGATTATTGCCTGGTGGAAGAGACAATGCTTTATTAAGAAGTGTATTTGCTCTGGGTCTGCACTATACGGCCAAAACATGATGAAATAGAAAAATCTGGGTATTCTGCATTTAGACGTATTCCTGTTGGGGATGAGCAGCAGGCCTAGTTATATATGTTACATGATCACATGGATTGATGCCATTTGGATTATTGATTTGGCCCAGGTTGTGACACTGTGATCAGGGCCGTACGCAGCAATGAGCTTAATGAGATCCGAGCCTATTTTTTCTGTTTCACTCATTTTGTTTGTGGATTATTGTAAAATCTGAGAAACATGAACGTCAGAAACGAAACAGTTAGATGTTCACCCTTTATGCTTTCAAGCACGTTGAGTTTTTGTTTAACATAGAGTTGTGAATGCCTCCTGCAGAAGAAAACATTTTTTTTTTCTTGTACTGTCTGAGAGATTAGTGCTTATTATTTACAACTGTAATACCTAATAATACCTAACATTTTCAAATTTATTTTTTTTCTGAACTTGTCAACATTATAGTTTAGGTTTGTTTTACTTTTTTGGTTTTCAGGTATAAATAATGCTTAATCAAATTATAAAAATCATCATGACTTGTCAGGTTATCTAAAGAGGCAATCTAATTGTTGCATAATTCATCTCGATTTGTTAAATAATGAGGAACAAAGTAAGACAATCAATTATCTGTGTTGTGTAATGACTGCCACTCTGAAAGCACTCAATAGTTAGTGCTGTGACAGATGTGTGTTTGTAATTCTATTCAGTCCTGTTCTTTAAGTGAGATGCTTAATAAGTGGTTTGTGGAAGAGGGTTCTTAAATCAAAATCAATGGGAAATACATAATTTAAGAGTCTCAGTGTGCTGTATGCAGTGGTGCAGTGGTAAATACTGAATACACAATACAGAGTAGAAGAAGTTTACTTTACAGGTTCCATCAGCAGGAGCCATATTAGGGAGTAGCAAGAACCCAACAACCCACTAGTTTGCTGAAGCTGATTTTGGGAACAGAAGGTGCAATAGAACAGTACTTAGGGTACATATCTGGACTGATGTAAATTTTTAAAAAAGCCAGGATCAAACTAAACATTTTCAAGCCCATAATGATTAATGTGACACAAACGGTTCCAGAGGAGAAGTTTACTTTGCAATGTAAGTCATAGGAGCAAGAGTGAGTTGGAGCAAAACTTTGTCCATGAGCACTTCCTTGTAGGGCTTCAATGAGCTAGTGGGCTGGGTTTGATCATGACCGTGGCAGTGAAAGTATGGGTGGATCATGAAGGTGGAATCTGTGGAAGTGACGTTGATATTTATTTGTAGGCTATTAAATGTGCTATTCCTGATCATATTTTATTGGTCAAAATAAATATGATCTCACGACATGTATCTTTTAAAACAAGAAAATCCAGAACTAATATTAAAAACTGACGTGTGTCTGTTATTGGGGAAGAATTGTGGAATGATCTTGATGATCAGCTTAAAAAATGAATACATAAAATAGAATACCAAATATGTGTTTTGAGTTTGAAATCAGTCTGTAGCATGTATTTTATTTTTGTACGTAGTTGTTGTGTTTAAGCAGCTAATGAACTATATGTGACGTGATGTCAGGAGGGGCTTACATAAGCTGCTTCAGCCAATCCTTTTTTTTGGGTTCTAATACAGTAATATGTTTTCATCAAATAAATGGTTCATTCACTGAATACAGAGTAGTTCACAATGAATCCATTACTTCAATAGTTGATTATTATTATTTTAATTTTTTTTACCTAGTTGTGATCAATCAATTTATTGTTACAACCCCAAAGTGACCACATACATACATTGAAATACACACAAATAGATGGATGATAATACACAGTATAATTAGATTCAAATATAAACTGCAGTAGTAAAATTTAAATACTTAAATCCACCTCTACATCAACTAAGAATTGGGTAAAAGAGTCAGAATATAATATTATAATATTTTGATTTATAACTAACCTAAACAATGAAAATGTCAGATTTGTTTTTATATCCTACAAAGCAGAGTGTCTCATGCTGGCCATACACGAACAGTCTGCCCACAGATAAACAGTGAAATATGAGCCAGGGCTTTTGGCTGTAGCTCTTAGCTCTTCTCAAGTCCGGACCTCACTAACATCATTAACACTCGCAGCTGATATAGGCATTAAAACGAAGAGGTTTCAGTGTGACGAGGTTTTATTACATCTACATGTCCTCACCTTAGTACCGTCCAGGCTGATGATACGATAGACATTTCTGGTGCTGTCGTAGAAGTAGGAGACGGTAACTGCATGTTTGCTTGTGGGCAGCCAGTTCTTCTTAGTGTTTGGGTCGATTTGGAAGACATGCGCCCGTGTGCTGTAGATGGGCTGCTCCCTGAAAGGCACAAAAAAGAAATGGTGAACTTCTTTGTGCCGTAAAACCAGCGTCTCTCCAAATCCGGCCCGGTCAGAACCAGCAGGGTTGGATTTTCCTGGTAACTGTATGACGAGTTCCCCTTGCTCCATAGTTGGACCAACAAGTCAGTGGTTCAATAGACCTTCTCTTGCGCCCATTTTAAAGATGTTTTGAACTCTTGCATTGCAGTTATAGTTTCTCTGTGCCGTGTCGCAGTCAAAGTCAGTGTCACTTCTGCTCTATGGGAATGTCTGCCGCTCGAATGGAGGGGGTCACACAGGGGAGCACAGGGGAGACAGAAAGGGCTAAAGGCTAATTTTAGACACCAGGCCAACAACCACACACACGACCTGCTCTTGACTTTCATACATCCTCTCATTTGACACACATCCACAATCCAGGTATCAACAGTTCATGTAAAATATGATGCGGTAAGTGAGTGAGGGTAAGAATTATACAAATCAATATCTTAAAGCCGTATGCTAATGCCATAGTCCAGTATAGTTGAACATTGCATAATAATGTTGCCATGATACCAAATTGTAAACTCGATTTAGATACTAATGAATAAACTTTATTCTTGATATCACAGTGATCTTTGTCAACTGCTGCAAAAGGTGAACATATTCAGCAATTATTATTACACAATATTAATTATAATTAAGTAATAGTTTTGAATTAGTAGTGGCATCAATTATCTTTATCCTTATTCTAATCATGTAGATCAGAATCTTTCTAAAAGTGCAAAGGGAATGTCACATTTTGTGCAGTTTTTGTTTTTATCAATACATTCTAAAACTGATTGTCGATATCTTTGACATCCTTATGTAGTAATATGTATACAACTAAAGTATATAATAACAATCACACAGCGGGTTCAGATTTTGTTTTGAGGTAATTATTCATTTTATTATTTTATTTAAAATATAGAGTTGCATTATGATTAAATCATTTTAATAGCTTGAATAAAAATTTTGCTATTAGCAATTTCACGATTTGCCTTCAATTTCGATCTCTGAGCATTTTATCAATTGAGCATATTTACTGAGTAATCTGACTGGAGACTATCCATGAGTTGTGAGTTGTGACGGGGCCAGACTCCCAACATATTATGGAGTTTTGGGGTGTATATCTTCAGTCAATACACAGACAGAGTTATAAAGCCGGGTGCACACAGGGAGATATTCTGGGATGGCAGCGCTGGCAGAGCAGGAGATAGAGAAGTGCTTACACTGCACTGAGGGGGTGATGGGGGACATCAAAGGCCGGCTGTATAAATGAATATTAAAATTCAGCAGCACTCCCCTCTTGTGTGTGATAAACTAGGAAAGAAAGAACGAGTGGACAGTGAGGGCAGACAGAATCAAGCACTGGCCGATGGGAGGAATAACGGGGGATATGTGAGAGTCTGGTATTCTGAGATGTTGTACGAATCAGTGCAGAAAAGATCAAAATCGTGGACAGCAGTGTAAGTGGCAAAACAGTGAGTCATTTGGAGTCATCCACAGCCTGTCCGATCCGTGCCACAGTTTCTTGGCATGTGGCAAGCTTTTATTACATAATTTGATGGTGCGGTGGCAGGTTTTGTGTGATTTTTGAATAATTACAAGGGTAGCAAATAGTTTTTTGTGCTACGCTTTCATTTCAACATGTCAGGTCCAAAATGCCGCCCACTGATTTAGAAAATAACACATTTCCTCCTACCAATGAACTTTGAGAGGGCAACGCAGGGGCACTGAATCACTACAAGAGGAGGGAGGTCACATTAGAAGGAGGGGGTTGTGTTGGAATAAATGTATTATTTTGATGTGATTAATAAATGTATATGTTTATTTTTGTAATCTATGGTTTATTACTGGAACCTGGAGCCATGAGGAAAGGTTTTATCATGGCTGACGTTATGATATACTTTTTTTACACTAGTCTGGAGTGAAACACAAGAATGATACAGTACATCACAAACACAAAACTGAATGCACAAGTAATAATTTTTGCTTTAGAGGATCAGAAAATAATAACAATGAGATTGGAGGGGAAATCAGCAGCTTTTAAAGGGTAAAATATAATTATTATTTTCTACTATATCATTACAGATTTATAATGTATTATTACCGGCATAAAAATAACTAGAAAAGCGATCTCCCCAAGAGGCAGTTTCACTCAGATAATAATTCAGACCAGTTTCACAATTTAAGAACTTGTTCCTTGTTCATTTTTGAGCGATGTTGTGAATTATAACCAAGAGACAGACAACTCCTGCAAATAATAATAAAACAAGAATAGAAGGTTCTGAGATGCTTGTTGTTATTGTTATGTTAATAGTTTAACGGCCTGTATTTTTTACAAACATTCTTCTTCTAATATATGTAAAGAATTATTGTTTTACAGATTACTACAGATTCAGAATGTCCTCGTATTCTTTATCAACCTTACAAGCTGGATCAAGAGTAGAAGACAATCAATATGGAGTCTGCAAAGAACAAAGTAAATGTCTGACAGAGACAAAGCCAAGTTAACATTAATTGTATTTGCCCCGGGAACTGTGTTATGTGATAGGCATCTCCAGATCTTTGCCATATCCATTAGAGTCCAGCGGTGTAATATGACCAAATCAACATAACTTCTAAACGTTCCTATGCTACATTCACAATACATCCTTGTAATATGGAACAATTCATTCTATTGTGCATAAAGAGTTTCAGTAAGTTATGTAATGAGAGTTTGGTCAGCAGTGAAGAGCTGAGTGGGAGTGTAGTGGTGAATGATGCCTTATTGTAGGAGGGCAGAGTAGGCGCCTCCGGTTGTTGTCCACTGTGGCATATGAATCGTTGCAATATACAAGTTTATGTGTGTACCATGTTCTTAGCCCCCGCTTTGCAGTTGTTCACAGTGACCTGGAGAATACGTGAGGTTTTGACTGGACAGAGATGCTGGATGTGGAGAACGACACCAGCAAAGTTCCTCAGATGATAACTGCCTTTGGTGAAGCTTAAGCTGACTGTGTCAAAACCTGCCTGTATCTATACAGCAGCATTATTCCATCGTGCAGACCTAGAACAGCATGTACATTGCTGCGTGCAGACCTACATTAAACTGTAGAAAGACTGCTCTTGAGCACATGCCATCATTCAGAATTACATAACTGTCTATATGAGTATAGGTGGGAGTAAACACAGGGACTGGGACCCAGCAAATACAGGGTCAATTCTCTTTAAGAGAAATTGGGAAGCTTACGTTATTCTATGCATTCATAAAGCTTAAGATCATATTTTCTCTTTTGTTGTTGGATTAAATATGATGATCAAAGTTTCATTAAGAAACTTAACATGCTACATGAATAGCCTCAAATGCTTATCAAAGAATAATCCTGTAAGACTGTTTCACATTTAAATGGCCTTTTTGACATCACATTGGCTTTATTAGTCATTTTTGTCGCATAGGGGAGTCGTTTTTGCTCGGATACGCTTGATGTGGTTTTCATGACAGAGAAGTTGATCTTGGTGAGGCGGCCGCAGCTGATGTGAATACAGAGAGGAAACGAGAAGGCTAATAATGACACTTACCCCATCGTTGTGGTTGAAATGGAAGGTGACACCTGACCACAGATATTGTTCGTCGGTATTATAAACCACTCAATTGGGTCGTCCGCTGATGGTTCTTCAAATGACAGGATCTCCGCTGCCGCCGTCAGTGCGTCTGCAGGAATTTGATGACAACTGCTCCATTCCCTCCGCTGTCACCGCATGAATTCACACATCCGTGTAGCTCCGCACATGGCACAGACAGCAGCAGCTCTGTCTCCGAGCGCGTAGGCTGATGGAATCACTGGGGGCGCACAGTCCAGGGGCCGCTTGTTAATCACAGAACTACGGATGGACGAGACGCGACTGGATTTGAGCTGCAAAAGACAATCTTCGTTTTACCAGTAGCTCAGCATTACATCCTATCTCTCTCTCTCTCTCTCTCTCTCTGTCATTACCATAGGCTCGAAGGCTACACCCCCACTCTTCTCTCCTCCAGACTATATGGACAAAATATCTGTCTAATCTTCTAATCTTCAAATTTCAGTGATTTTTTTCAAATAGCCAACAGTAAATGTTCACGAAAATGTCTCCAGTTTCTGCGGTGGTTGCGCATTGATCAACCCATCCACAAACCCCACTGCACCCCGCCCCCCAGTCCACCCCACATCTGGCTCTTGCACCACCCCCCACCCCTCACTTCGATGTCGGTATTGAACCGGCGACGTCACGGCACCATCCTCCGCAGTGACGTCATCCCGCACTCTGGAGAGGCACGTTTGATGTTTGCGCCTCTGTCACCAACAACCAACAACTGTGGTATTAATAAACTTGCAACAGCTCTGTTTAGAAATAACTGCATGCCTATGGAGTAATGCCAAGATCGTCTGCGTAATGGTTTGACTCAAGATCATGGATCTATGGCGTTGGAGCTGTGCTGTTTTGTACCCGACTATGACACACTTCTAATCTGTTCTATACATTAATTTGATGTGTGTAGCCTTTTTAGCCTAGTAAAATGTATATATTTTCCCCTCGTTGATATGAAAATTATGGCTTCCTGTGTATCATCTATTTTGATGTATTTATTTATTGACTCGGACTTTGGATCATCATGTGGCCTGCTGATTTGGCCTAAACTCATCAATGGTTAAATTGTGCGGAGAAGCTCTGTCCAGGTCACTGATTTTCACCCATTGACATGTTTTTGTAATGTATATCCCGCCAAATGGGTGTACAAAATAGGTCACTGTCGGTCAATAAATTCATGGATTGTTTGAATTCACATCCCAAAATCAATCAAAATTGTGATGGATATAATACCATAATTTCCACGTTCAATAAAAAGTCTATTTAATTGCTTTAAAAATAAATAAGAACCAATAACAACATACGTACGTAAGCACGTCAATACGGAAGCACTGGCTACCGGAAGTAAAACTTTTGTTTACAAGTGATCGGCTGCCGTGGTAGTCGGTTAGAGAGGAACGCGCTGCTTTTGCCACCATTTGAGGCAATATATTATTTTTTTGTGACCATTTTGTTGAATAAATATTGGTAGTTTGCCCATCGTGAATTTCTTGGTTTGTAGCTGCCAATAGCCGTGCTTTTGGGGGTGGTGGTCAATCCCATGTGAAAAAAATCATGTTTCCTCGTAACCGGGGACCGAGAGACCACCAGGGCTATTATAATGGGGTACCTCCAGTATCGTCACGGTTACATTTCCACAAACAAACACAACAGACCAACGTGAACACGTGAGTCAACTGTTTCAAGTGCATTGAACTAATGCGAAGCCTTTATTCAATGTAATGTAACGTGTCCATGCGTTTTCAAAGCTATAATGGGCCAGGTATTCTACCAGTGTATCAATGGAACCCGAAACCAATCCCCGTTCACCCAGCAAGTCCCCAAGTCACCAACAGTCGAAAGTAAGTGTCTCCGGTGACATGTAGTGACTTAGGCTACATGGTCATTTATTAATATTATTTATTTATTATTTAGACTTTATCAAGGACTCACATGCAAGCACAGGATCCATAGCTATCATTAGGAATGCGTATTACTTTTACTGCATGTGTGAGTTGATAATTACTTTTACTTTCATTTCACTTTGCCTCAAACTTCCTGACATGGCTGTAATATTTAGTTAACAATATATTTCAACTAATACAGTTGATGTTTTGACGCTTCTGTTTGAAGTATAGCGTAAAGTTAAGTACTTTGTCCAACTTGAATAGATCTTTCATTTATCTGCTCATCACTTACAATAATTCAATTTAGCATTTCCAACATAGAGGCAGATGGGTCTGTGTTATATTGAAATGCTGCACAATTCTCATGATTCCCTTATCCTAAGCACACTTTACTTGAAAGGATGGATGCTATTTGTTTTTCCTCACTGCCCAGTGCTAGATATTTGAAGTTATTTGTAATCTATTAACAATTGTCCCTGTGATTTTTGTTTAGGAGACAATACAGCCATGGTAGTCCAGCAGTCCACCGTGTGAAACGGCAGCGTGTTGAATCCTTTCATACAGATGATTTTAATCCTTCGTTTGAGTCTCCCCCACTTTCTCAAAGACACTTGCCTGTAATCGCTAAGGTCTCTCATGATACTACTCCAAATCACCCCAGGATACCATCTCATGGGCTTCTAGCTGAGTCTCCTGAAACCCCCATTTCTCTGCAGGTCGATGCAAATGACAAGGTAAACACATCCAGATATTTTTGGCAACTTTTCAATAACGTAAAAGCTTTACTGACTTTTTCTTTCTTTTCTAAAATAATGTGACATCATATTTTCACACATTCAGGGTAATATTTGTTAAATTTATTGTATTTGGTGTCTTGTGGTTTCAGATGAGCGCTCAGATGGTTGAGCTTTTTGAGGGATGTCAGCAACAAACTTCTGATTTGTTGAAAAAAGAGGGGTATAGAGCACGACTACAGAAAGATATACAAAGGTTGTACCCAGGTGAGATTTTCTTTTGAATAACTATGTAGTGTGTGTGAGAGAATGTTACTTGTTACAGGTGCTGAAATGTTTGTCAAACAAATGTTTCAGACGGAAGGCTCTACTTGACTGGCTCCACCATGAGTGGTCTGGGCTGTCGTAGCAGTGATGCAGATCTCTGTTTGGTCATTAGGTTGAAGGTGAGAGTTCACAAATGTTTTCAAACTAATGAAATGTGCAACAACAATATACAGGCTGTAACTTTTTCTTTATAACCTTTATAGCAAACCTACATGACAGTCATTGATGCACTCTGTGCAGTTTTGAAGTTACTTAGAAATCTTGGTGAGTAGCAAACAAAATGAGCAATTTTTACTGTAGTAAAGGCTTATATACGTTTAAGCTCGTAAACTGTAACTACCCAGTTCCCCACTAAAGGGTGCTGTTTCCCTACATGTTGACAAGTCTGACCTTGTTCAAATGCAGTATTCTTAATTGTAGACTATGTGGACAGAGTACTGCTAATCCGAGCAAAAGTGCCTATTCTTCGGTTCAAAGAGCGAGGCAGGTAGGACATGGTGATTTACCCAAGTTTTGTTATACATCAAACCCTCTGTAATTCTATGTTGTTCACATCTTCCTTAAAGCAACCTTGAGTTTGATCTTAATGTCAACAACACTGTGGGAATCAGGAACACATTTCTTCTGAGGAGTTACACCAATGGTCAGTTTTGTGTTTGTGTGGGATGAATCTTTCTTTGTTAGACTGTAGAAACCTGTCATTCAGTGCTTGGTTTTAATTATTATTGATGATCATAATAACTTGATTCATTTTGTAGCTGACATCAGGATTCGACCGTTTATGGTTGTTGTCAAGAAATGGGCCCGACATTATGAAATCAACGATGCCAGCAAAGGGACGTTGAGCAGCTACGCTCTCGCTCTGATGGCTTTGAACTACCTTCAACGTGAGTTGGAATCTTTGTTTTTTCTTACTGGTCACTTTCTTTTTAGGTGAATGTTGAACATTGTTCCAGTTAATCCACATATAGAAATAAATAACAACTCATGTGTAAGTGTAATGCTCTGTTTATTACAGTTGTGAAACCTCCGGTTCTTCCATCACTGCAAAAGGATCATCCGGTAAGTGTCTTCAGATCTATTGGGAGACGTGTTCTATTGTTTCCTGATTATGGCTGTAGCTTAACTGCTTCTGTTTTATTTTTAGACATATTTTGATTCTCGCCTCGACCTTGACATGGTCCCTGACGGCTCCCAACGTGTCCCATGCTACAGGTCCAAAAACAAATCTTCTTTAGGAGAGCTCTTCCTTGGATTTCTTGAGTACTATGCCCTGACATTCAGGTAGTTTCCAAGACGAGTAGCAATGTTTTTTTTAATCAAAGTTAAAACAACCTTTTGTTATATTTCTATTCACAAACATTTCTAGATGGGACAGCCAGATCATCTCAGTGCGAGAGGGTAGAACTTTACCAAAGACCTCAGGTTGGATGGGAAAATTCATAAATGTTGAAGGTAAATAATTGTATATTT
The DNA here is from genome assembly GCA_029875035.1 of Pomatoschistus microps. NCBI lineage: Eukaryota > Metazoa > Chordata > Actinopteri > Gobiiformes > Gobiidae > Pomatoschistus > Pomatoschistus microps. The sequence goes on along the minus strand of JAPMNZ010957463.1, from coordinate 13,850 downwards.
TAAAGAAGGAATGAAAAAATTAAGGCAGATAACATGATTAGTGATATTTTTTCTGTTTAGAACCCTTTGAAGGGCATAATGTAGCTCGAGCTGTTTATGAGGCATCCAAGTTTGAAATCATCAAAAAAAAGATTGTTGAGGTATACAATCTGCTGTCTTTTTAAGTGAATGCTCTTTATGGCTTAGATTTAGAAATCTATTGATTGATTGTTTTTGTTTCTTTATATATTTGCAGTCGTACCACATTCTAAAAGGGAAGAAAGACCTCACCTCACTGCTTCCACTCCGAGCCATTATTAACAGAGAGCAGATTGGAAGACGATGAAGCCAAACGTCTGTGATCAGCCTCTACCTCAGACCAGTTTGGCCCAGTTCTGTTTTACACACGTTTCATTTGTTGGAGACTTTGCGGAGGCCACTGTTACTCCGGTGTGGACATGGATTATCATCAGGGATGTAAAAATTACTTTAACTTGGATAACATGTTTCTATTCTATACATTTAGCAACTCTGTATTCACTTTTTTTTTTACAATAATCATAGTGTTTATACAGTATAGGATGCAGAAAAGAATTGTCTTGAAATGGGAATAAAAAATAATAATTTTATTTTGTTTTTTAAAGAAATGTTAATTTAATAAATAAATTTGTTCAAAAGATTGTGGCAATACTGCTTACTTTTACTTTTGCTTTTATTTATGACTCCCAAGAGTCCTCATTGGCGCTTAGCAAGAGGCTCACACTGATGTGAAATAATCATAATGGAACCATGGAAAGAATACCATTTTGCAGCAGTTTGTAGCATTTTACCGTGTGACAACACAGTTATGTTTAGGATATGTGTTCTATTCCCATATATCGTTAGTTACATCCATAGTCTACTATGTACATATTTATCCTTTCCTTAATTATTTTCATAAGGTTTTTTTATTTTATTACAAAGTTTTATTACTTGGCTGATTGCATTAGTCAATGACGGGGTGCAGATGCCACAAAATCTGGCCCAACCATGAGCTAGGTAGGTAGGGTCTGGATAGTATTTCAGCCTCAGCCTATATTTAACTCTGCCATGGGGGTTTACGTCTTAAAGAGGCCTGCTTGCACATGTGTTTGGATTTGCAACACTATGATAACTTGAACAAGATATAATGTATATGTAAAAGTTTGGAAGAATTCATCTCACCATGTAACTAAAAACATGTCGTTACTGAGACGATCCGAGGTACTAACTGTTTTGACAGCCTCTGCTCCACACCCCCCGTCATTCCCCTCTCTCTCTATTCTTGTCCCGCTGAGTCAGATGGACAGCTCCCAACTTAGATGTACCACTCTGAGCAGAACTCCTATGTTCAAAGTGGTGGAAAACAAAAGGCCTCTTAACATTTGGGCAACAACCACAGAAACTGGACCAAAGTCACGATGGATGAACCAGAGAGTTTGGACTCGGATATGCCTGAGCTACAAGAATGTTCTTATGACGCACTGGAAGCTCTCAGCCAAGACGATGAAGATGAGGTGGAAGAACTGGAAAACAGGTCTCATTCCATTTGTCTGCTCTTTGTGCTGTCTAATGTAACTGACCGGTTTGAGTCTTGATCAGCTCATTGACTGTCAACCTAACCTGACTTAAACGAACTGATTTATCAACTGGCTCCATATAGTCCTGCTGTGTTATTAATAGCAAAAGACACTGATATGTGGGATGCATCTTCAGACTTTATCTAATAGTACACCAGTGACGCTCGGAGCTGTCACTTAGTAGCAATATGTGTAGAGTAAAGCTGTAATCATAGCTGATAAGTGAATTGCTTTTCTGTACATTTCTATTGTAATTTGTAGTTTAGTTTCTCTAGCTTGTCTTAGCTATGCTACAGGAAGGTAATTAGCTTGCCCTCTGCTGTTCCACAAGCAGAATTTAGGAATGTCCTTCATTGAGCAGCTCTGCTAACCAAGCCCTCTCTTGTGCAGTTTGCGAGAAGTTATCCAAGACCATTCAGTGAAGCCCAAACTGCAGTGCCTCATGGTGGATCCATCGTTCTCAATGGTGACCGTGCAGAGTGAAGACAGTGGCATTGTGTGGGAGACAGCCTCCAGCCGCTGCTCCACTCCCTGGGCGTCTGAGACCAGCTCTGTGTCTGAGGGGGGCAGCATGGAAGCCTCTGGAGCAGCCGGCAACATCACCATTATATTTGATGAGGAGAAAGTTGTACGCCGGAGGACCAGGTCTGGGAGGAGCAGCAGGCTCAGTGACCGCTTCAGCAGGCCGGGCAGTTCTCGATCTGCTTCGGCCCTCGGGGTGGAGAGATTGGAGATGATGGAGGTTTCTCAGCCCAATGTTAAACAGGACAAAACTGAAAATGAACAAGACCTAGAGGAGATAAAGAACAAAGACCAGGAGCTTTTCAACTTGATTGCTGAAGGTTATGAGATTCTCAACATTAGAGTACCATCCAAACTACCCACTGTCGATGAGGAGGAGAGTACAGAGCTGCAGGACAACCTGTCCTATCTGGATCAGACCCCAAAGATCAAATCCAGAAACCACCACCACCAACAGTTGACTCGTGCGGAGGAAGAAGACCTGCAGGATGTGGAGTCGCTAAACAAGGTAGGACTGTTTTTGCACAATATTCGTTATGAAGCCCACTGTGGCAGCAGAGGAGCAGTGTTGACTCTTACAGACTACATTCATATTTTTTATTATTCAATATTGAGAATCCTTCCAAATATGTTTTCTTACTTTCTACAAAGTCTATTATTGGACCGTGGGAAGTTGTATTTGCACACTAGCATGCACACCTTTTTATGGAATAGACAAATTAGTGTTTGTTTATTTACACATTGTGAATTTTTCCTCATAGGAATCAAAAGAAGCTGAACCAAATCTTCCATCAGACTCAGACTTCAAACCTGCTCCGACAGAGGGCCCTGGTGACATCGACTACTTTGAGAAATTTACCTTGTTGGATGTTGTGGCTCCCGGTGAAGAAGCATCAGGAGAAGTGGACGAATGTGTAACACCTGTCCCGACTCCAGAACCAGAGACCACCACCACCACCAAAGACCCGGTCAAAAACCGCAGCCCCTCTGTCTCTGAAGAATCATTTGTCTTTGTGTCGAACGAGGACATTGTTGGAGAGCATCTAGATGAAGTGTTTTATGGAGAGGGCCCACCTGCGGATGCGGTGCACAAACAGAACGCGGAGGATAAAGGTTTAAGGATGCGGCGTCAAAGCTCTGTCAAAGAAAGTGGCTCTGTGTTATTTGAAAGTGAAGAGACTGTTCTGACTCCTATCTACATCTCATCTGGTCCTCCAAAAATCATCGACCAAATACTACTGGACGAGCCCACTGCCATGTCATTTATGTACACAGACCTTTATGAAGATGCTATGGGCGAGAAGCGGAGGAGCGATGAGGAGTGCTCGGAGGCAGAAAGCGTCACATCTGAAAAATCTTACAAAAGGTGTTTGATGGATGATTATGAGGAAGCAGACAGCGGCTACCTGGAGAAGTTCACCTTGAAAGATGAGACGGCTTTTATGGAGGTTTCATCTGAAGTCGTGGAAGAGCATAAAGGGGGACGGATGATGTGGTTGCAAAACGAGTTTGAGATGACTGGGTGCTTGTCACGAGTAGCTAAGGAGGAAGATGATGAGGAGACAAAGAACACAGTTGAGGCAAAAGCGATTACTCCTTGTGAATCAGAATCCACATCAGCATCTGCATCAGCACAGGTTGAGCATGAAAAGACAGGACTTGATGAAACAGAAAAAAATGCACAGAAGTCTGAAGTAATTAAAGAAAAAGACAATGATATTCAAAAACCTCAAACAGAATTCCCGTTAGGCATACTTGGATCCGAGCCGTCAGAAATTCCAGAGAACAGTGCTGTTATTGAAGAAAACACTTCTGAAATACATTTGCCAACACAAGAAAAGGACATTACAGACGAAGTGCTTGTCGCTGCCATAGATACACCTGCTCCAGCTCTGGATGTTTCTCAGACAGTCATTCGAGGAGAAGAAACCCAAGAGTTTGAGTTCGTTACGGATGCTGTAATTGTAGACACAGAGCTGGAGAGCCCCAATGAGGCCCCCCACCAAGATACATGCTTGGAGGTGAGTGCTGAGTGTGAGCCCCCTGTACAGGCGATTGTGGAGGTTGTTGAAAACAACAAAACTGATAGTCCAACTCATGTACGCATTGATCTCCAAGAAGTAAAATTGGCTTCTCCAGCAGTGGAATCATCAACTGTGGTTATGGGTCTAGAGGACACTATGATAAAAGACAATGCTGAACTAGAACAAGTTGAGGAGAAAACAGAACCTGTCAAAGAACAAGAAGTTCCGAGCCTAGCATTGGTCGAAGTAGAGATTCCACCTGGTCCGGTTAAGGAGATGGTGGATGTTGGTAATGAACTCTTACTGTTTGTTCCCAAAGGACACGCTGTTGAAATGGACATACAAGTCTGCCCACAGCCAGATACAATTCCAGCCGTTCAAGACACAGAATTGACTGATGATACGCCTTTAGGAGAATCTGTGATGCAGCCAGAGATAGAAATGGTTTCTACATTTGAAGAAAGTGAAGCAAAAGAAGGTGTAGATTTGTCTGAGGTGAGGAAAAAAGAGGCAGACCTAAAAAGTGACGTTGAAAAACTAGAAATTGTGTTTAGTATTCCTGAAACCGATGTACCTGTCGCAGTCCAAGAGCCAACAACAGAAATTCAAAAACCTGAGGTAGAAGAAACTGCAAAGGGAGATGTAGAATTTACTGTAGATGATACACCTTCAGTAGAATCTGTGATGCAGCCAGAGATAGAAACGGTGTCTACGTTTGAAGAAAGTGAAGTAAAAGTAGATGTAGATTTGCCTGAGGTGAGGAGCAAAGAGGTAGAGCCAAAAAGTGACGTCGAAAAACAAGAAATGGTGTTGAGTATTCCTGATGTGCCTGTTGCAGTCCAAGAGCCAACAATAGAAATGAAAAAACCTGAGGTAGAAGAAACTGCGATGGGAGATACGGAATCTACTGTAGATGATTTGTCTGAGATTTCCATATCTAAACAAGAGAGACATTTGGAGGAGATTGATCGTGTAGCTCCAGAGGAAATCCCATTAACAGAAGCTACAGACATGGAGCATGCCACACAGCTGCATGTTGAAGACATTGAAAGTATAATAACAGATTTAAAAGATAAAGATGGCACACCAACTGTTATTGAGCAATGCCACGATGCTGAGACTGAGATTCATGAGGCTGTATCAATAATGGACACAGTACCTACAAATGAAGCTGAAACGGAGATCGTTTCGGCTGAAGTTGGTTTGCTCCCTGTCCCAGTGGAGGAAGGAAAAAGTGTAGCTTTGGAAGAACCTGTGGCAACTTCAATAAATGAAACTGAAAAGGTTGTGTCTATTTCACCCATTGTGGCTGAGACAGAGGAATTTGACTTTGAGATTGTAAATGATGTCAAAGAACCACATGCGGTAGATTTAGAGGCACAAAGGGAAGTTATAAGCAAGGAGCTAGAGGAGGAATATACTGAATGTATTGTTGCTGCTGATGAGGAGCAGACTTCAGAACGCATTTTAGAGGAGGTCGCAGGTTTACGCTCAACTCTGAAAAGATTTACTCCACTGCAAGATTTATCTGGATTAGATTCAGGAGATGTGAGCCAAGAAATTGAAGTTTCAGAGGAAAATACATTGAACCGAGAGCTTCAAATGAATCTAAGTGTGGATGTAGAAGATGTAAACATGCAGGAAGACAGTGAAAAACAGGCCTGTTCTGATGTCACCATGGAGTACGAAATCATAACTGAACAAGACGCCACAGAGATTGAGCAAATGCAAAAGGAAAAAGCTCAGTCGGTGACGGATGAACTCATGGAGGATGTGATGGAGGAGCCTGCAGGGTCTGAGGAGGTGGCAGAGGTGGACTATGACACCATTGATGCGGAGGAGGAGCAGCAGGCTCGGATGGCGGCGGAGCTGGAGGGATTGGACTGGTTCTGTCTCAGCTGTGAGTGTCTGTTGTCGGAGGAGGAGAGCACCTCTGAGCCGCATCAGGACCACAAGGTCATAGCAGTGGACCGAGCCTACGGGGAGATCATGGTAATTATCTGACCATACACCTATACACACCAATACACACAAACATGATAACATGATTACATACTTTTACCAAAGGTGGCAAATATTTTCTTTCTGAAAAGTTGATCTTGGCGTGTGAGGCCAAAAATACATCCATGTGAAAACTATTGATAGAACCAAACTATATTGTCATGAACTAAGATGGATTGGGATGGCTGGTTGGGTTGGGGTAGCTTGGTACCTCAGCTTTAAGTACTGTAATTATTTCTTTCTGGTATTTAGTACTTTTAAGCCCAAATATATGTACTTTCTATGCCTTACATTTTAAAGTAGCAATATTACATACAAGTCATCATTAAATGGTCCTAATACGCTGCTCTTTTTGAATACCTCTTTAATCGATAACAGTTGTTCAGCAGAGGTATATTACCATTGGAGACCCCCGTCGACCTAATCTCATGGTAAAGTAACATGTGGCCGCAGAACTTAAAATGGTCTTGTTATGATTCTCAAATCATCACAAAACAAGGAATAAAACAAGGTTTTCTATCGGAGGGGTTTGTGAAAAGGTAGTTGGTTATAGATTTGTTGTTGACAAAACTCTTGTCTGTTCAGTTATTATGGTCCCAGCTGGATTCGTCTGCATATCTGGCAACCTGAGTGAGGGAGAGTTTGGGAGAGGTTGCAGTACCACTTTTGGCCAGATTTGACCATACAGCTCCTTTAAATGAATTGTTACTTAACTTAAACAAAAAGGGAGGCTCTTGCCACCACTGATGTTATTAAAAAATATCTCAATATTTTAATGTATTAATAAAAACACTTTTTTATTCATCTTTAGATAAGGGCTTCACAAACTTTTCAGACAGGGACTGCCAAAATAAGCTTGACACAGATTCCTGGCCAGAGAGACATGAAAAGTATGGTTAAACTTCACACATTTTATTTGTAGAATGTATTGAATACATTCAAAATATAATGTTTGCATTAAAAAAAGAAAAATGCTTAAACATCACATGGTTATAGAAACGCTGGAAACCAGTTTTTATATCCTTCCCTTTAAAAAATATAACCAAAATGTATATATTCTGCCCACCTATTTGTTTGTGATGCCAAGACAACCTGCTTATTTTTGTAAAATTAATCCATGGCCATCTTCTTATTAAGGCACTATGTTATGCAAACTCAACAAGGTGTCTTAAGTTTTATGACTAATACGTTCTGATGTCACATGTGGTCGACACTCAGCTCATGATGTGATGAATGTGCAGCACTTCACTGTGACGGGAAAGTTGTGTTCACGCTGTGGCGGATTGTGCGTCCATAAAGATGACACGTTATTCATTTCCACTGTTTCAGTGCATTCTCTGTCAATGTAGATATAGCCTGACTGAGACAAAAATCATATTTCTCTGCCACAAGATGCACCTGTTTCAGAGATTGGGGGTACTCCGCTCTTCCTCTTACAGCATGAGGCTGTGACCCACTGAAATGTGAGCTGTTTACTGGAGGGGCCTCGGGATCCTATTGCACTGCCTCTCCTCCTCATCATCTGTGTCAACATGGCACAAATCTTGTTTTTATGTCGAATTAGTTACAATTATTTTAAGTCGTTTTGTGTAAAACAAATTTTTTTTTTGTTCCCAGGACAAGTTGAGTGATTGGATTTCAGAGCTGCAGGGGAGATCTGAAAACATTGAGGACTTGGTGTCTGAGCTGGAGTTGGCTTACAACTCAGTCGAGGTATGTTGCACAGACATCAATACACATTTTACTGTGATCATTATTGTAATCATTATTATCAGGACCAATTCCATGAGAATGAGGTGGACATGCAGGCTCAGAAGGAGGAGATAATGGCCCTGGTGATGGAGCAGTACAACTGCATGTCTGTGAGTATGGAGGAGGAGAAGAAGGCCAAGCTGGAGCAGCTCTACGATCAAATAGTATCGCTTCAGGAGAGCATCGAAACTGCCAAGGGCACCCTGGAAACCACAGCCAGAGAGGCTGAGACAGATGCACGGGTACGTAAAGTGTCCTTTGTCAATCTTTTGTATTCAAGATGGTTAGCTAATTAAAACTCATTACATTTTATACAGTCACCTGAAGACATACATGCAAGGTATGTGATTACTGTAATTTAACTGGTGTGGTTGATGTGGCTAACACGCATTTGCCTTGGTGCAGTAAACTGGTTAGATTACAAGACTTGGTTTTACACATATTTCTTCACTGATTATGAATAGTTTTATCTGATTGTGGTACAAAAAATATTGTTGTATTGTTGCTGCTGTGTAGGCTGACGGCAGCTCTGGACTCCACCATGTCTCTTGAGCTTGGGCCCAAAGGACTGCTTGTTTTTGAAGACTATGCAAAGGGAAACACTTCTAGCTCCCAGTTAGCTCAGCGTAAGGGAATAGCAGGTAAATATAATTTGGTAACTGAACCTAATGAATAAATTCAATGCAGATATATTATTCACGATGCATTTTTAATTATTGTTCCCAGTGCCTCAGAGGCCGACTCTTCAGGCCCAGGAACCAGGTTCAGCCACAAGCTCCAGCGTCACTGTTTACTGGAAGGTCAACGCTGACGACATCATCGACTGCTTTCAGGTGTACTGTATGGAAGACCCTCTGGGAGGTAGAAGTCCAGATATTATTCAATATCTCATGCCCAATCTATACTCCAGTATTAATACTCCTGCTCTCATCAGCTGTCTCAGAAGAATACCGAGTGACCGTTAAGGAAAGTTATTGCGTCTTGGAGGAACTGGAGCCTGATAAGACGTACAAAGTGTGGGTGATGGCCGTCAACTACACAGGCTGCTCTCTGCCCAGTGAGCGGCTTGTTTTTAAAACAGGTCAGCAATCATGAGGAGCATAGTGAATATTCATGTCATTATTTATTCATTCACTGAGATGTCTGTGTTCAGCTCCATCAGTGCCTGTGATAGACATTGAGAGGTGCACGGTCACATGGAACACAGCTGTTCTGAGGTGGAGCTCACTGGGAGAGACTGGACTGTCCTACACACTGGAGCACTGTCGCCAGTATGAACTGGAGGGAGAAGGCCTCAGGTGGGAAAACTGAAATATGAGATGTTTAGGCTCTTTAAAGGGTCCTGTCACTCATTTATAACATGTACTTTTTGTTTGTTTTTAGAACCATCGCTGGTATTAAAAACCTTGAATATAAAGTTCTTCTACAACCAAACGAAAATTATCTCTTCTACATAAAAGCTGTGAATGAGGCAGGTTCCAGTGAGCAGAGTGAAGCTGCGCTCATTTCTACTAAAGGTAAAACTTATTTCTTTTTACTCCTTATTTTTTTCAATAACATTATAAAAATAAATGTTTGGCTTGTGCTATTATTACTCAATATGAAGGAACAAAGTTTCACCTGCTAAAAGGAACAGCTCATCCTGCTCTGGAGCTGTCTGTGGATGAGACCACCCTGCATTACTCTCAGGAAACATACGATAACATGCCTGATAAGACGTATGTTATAATTGTTATTACTAAACCACATGACCGGGTTAATAAAGCAGAGCTGTGTATTGCAGCTGTCCCTTCATCCTGGGCGAGCTGCTGCCATTGAGAGGAAACTTTTACTGGGAGAATGATGTTTCAAGATGCACGGACTACAGACTGGGTGTGGCTTACAGCTCTGCTGCGAGTGACAGTGTTCTAGGGGAGGGCCAGGGGTCCTGGTGCTTACAGTGCACCCCCACACTCTCTGGGTATGTGCAACATTAATCTAACATTGCTCTAACATTACTGTGCGATTCCTTCATGATGCAAATGTTATATGTTTTGCTTCACAGTTGCAGTTATCGCTTGCTGCACAATGATGTCCACTCCAGTCTGTTTGTGATCGACTCGCCTGAACGTGTGGGTGTATTCTTGGACCACCAGTTTGGCCGCTTGTCTTTCTACAACGCTCAGAGCGGTCAGCTGTTGGGGTCCTTCAGCGAGCGTTTGACCCAGCCCTGTCACCCTGCACTGGGCATGGACTCTCCAGGCAGTGTGGAGGTGTGCATGGTGACGGAGGTGCCAGACTTCACCAAGGACAGTTAGCTTTGTCTAAAAGATCCATGCAGACTAATCAACTGGATTAGATCAACATTTTTTATGCACATCATTTCTGTAAACATGTATTTTTTGGCATCGCAATTTTATGAAATTCAATAAATAAGACAATGCCAATTAAGTAGTATAATTTATACTACAATTAATTGTAAATGTTACAGAAGAGTGTTTTTGGCCATACCTACATGTGAATGCCAGATCCTGTCAGAACCTCTGAAGCTAAGCAGGGCAGGACCTGGTTAGTGCTGTGATGGAAGACCTCTTTGAGTACCAGGTGCCACAGTGGGGTGGCTGTGGCTGTAAAGTGCCAAATTATTGTTGTGACTTCACCCACATTGCCTAGTATGAGTCTGGTGTGTGCCTGAATGGTTGGTGGTGGTCAGAGGGGCCGATGGCAAACAATGGTGTGCCCCAGGTCAACTGTGGCTACAGTGGTTGTTCATCACCACAGTGTATAGAGTGAAAGAATATTGACATGTGAAGCGTCCTCGAGTGTCCCAAAAAAACTGATGCAATATTTTATCTTTTTAAACTGTACTTGTAATTTGTGTAAATAGATACATTCAGATGTGTATATATTGTATAAAACAAATGTGGTCTAAATGTTCTCAATGATTCAATAAATACATTTTCAGTAGTATTGTTTGCATTAATCAGTTTATCATTTCAAAAACACAGACAAGACTTTTTTAATTAATCATTTATTGCAATTATATTTGAAGTGGAAAGTGGCAGTGACAAATGTGACAGAATATGCAAATTAAATCAAGGAAATATCAGTCATGAATGCATAAAACATAATGTGGAAAACACTTGGACACGTACAAAAAAGGCAGATATTCAGTGGACCCTCCGTAATGAAACTGTTACATGGATATAGATATATATCTATTCTAAACTCTTTTAGTGCTTATTTTATAAACTAAATATGTTACAGTCATATACATGCACATACATATATTCTGTACACAAAGTAAAATGTGCTCATGTAATAAATAAATTATGTACAGAATCTTAAATCTTTAACAGCTAAACATTTCAATTGAAAGTGACATAAATAAAATGTTCCCAGATGGATCTTCCAGTCCCAGCAACTTTCTCTCAAACTTTCTTTGCTTTTCTGTTTAGCGCCTCACAAATGTTTCATTCTACGTCTTACATCTTAGTTTACAAACTCACATGCATTTCTTCCTTATCAACATCTCCAAAAAACTATTATTTCTGTTTCCTGTCTACAATTATAAATGTCTATCCCTTTGTCCATAAGGCTCTTAATTATGCCGAAGTGGAGTTCTCATTTGCCAAACTGGGCTTAGGATCTGGGCGATGTGGTTTGTGCTGAGGACTGCTGCTGCGAAGGTTATCGTCCATCTGAAAGACAAAAAACAACTTTTTTTTATGCCTGCATAAAACAGCATTCTTTATACATTAGCAGCTTTAAAAGATCAGTATGACACAGAGTGGACATACCAAATGAATTGTATTCAAGTTACTGTTTTAATATGGTGGAAGTTAATATAAAATAGTTATATGCAATTGGACATCGAGACATTGAGAAGCACAATAAAAAGACAAAAACCTTTTCAATGAGGTTGGATTCTTTGTTTACGAGCTGGGTCAGTTTCTGTAGATTGGCATCTTTTGTTTCTTGAACTGAAGAAGGAGAAGCTGAGGAAGATGTCATCATTTCTCATGAATCAATTATCTTTGAAAGCGTCAAATGCACTTATATTACCTGGTTGACCAGAGCTGAAATGGAGAGCAAGAATGTTCTCACAAAACTGAGTGAGGTTTTCCAGCTGACTGAGGTGAGTCTGCAGCGGACTGCTCGGGAGACTGGCTTTGCACAGCGGGGCCAGGAAGCCAAACACAAACGCGTCTAGACTGGTCGGTCTATGCAGATTTAGAAATAAAAATATCATAAACATCAGGTTAACTTCCTACGCCATTCATCTGTTGTATGAAACCATAAATGCAAATGCGTACGAGCTGCCAAAGAAGTAGTCTCCTGTTCCCAGTCGGTACGAGAGCAGGTTAAGGCACTCTTTAGCATCAGTGTAGAGCTGAGACAAAAGACATGAATACATGGTCATTCACATTAAAAGGACGTTTTATTGGAGCCAATGATTTACCTTGGCCTCGATTTCATTGATTCTGTTCAGCGGAGACTCTCCTTTCGTCAGCAGGATCCTGGAGATGGCCAGGTTGGCATGGCGACAAGGAACCACAAAGTTCAGTGGAAATGGAGAATGTGAAGCAAACCAGGGCCTTGTCACATTTGCATAGTTTTCTGCATCCACCCAGAACGTATGCAACTGGGAGGCACAAACAAATGTAGATGAAAATGTAATGCCAACGGTTTTATTTCAAAACAGATTTGGGTGATTATTATTTGTTTACCAAAGCTGGCCGGAGTTTCTCCTCCAATAAGGCTATGTAAGCCAGAGTATCTGCACCCTGACGTGCCGATAACTCATAGTCTGCATTGAATCGCTGCAAAAAAAAAAAAAATTAATACACAACACTGCATTATAGGTGTATTGAACCATTGGAGATTGGAAGTTCATGAGCACACCTGCTTTCTGAGGAAGTTGAGAATCTGTGTGGGATCTGTGACTGTCGACTCTCCACACGCCAGCTCCGGAACTGTTGCTGCAAATGTAAATGTAATATAGTATGTGACAATGACTACTTAAAAAGGCAACTATTCATATATATCAATGAGTACATCATATAATAGTACAGTATATGGTGGTCTGATTCAAGTTTTAATCTGTCCAGAAGAACAAGGACAAACCTGTGAGTGTTTTCCATGTCCAGTCGATAGGAGAAGTCACGACTTCAGCTCCAGAGAACTTGGCATAAGCCTACAAGAAAGACACAATGCAAGATAAATAAATGTATACCATGTTTTAATTAGCTTTATTTGAAATGTCGATTCAATCTAGTAGTATCACTAAAGCGCCACCATGCGGTAGGTCTCAGTACTACCGCTACAAACATCTCTCCACATATCAATCTCTAAAACTAAACGCACTTCTATGCAGAACACACTATATTGCACTCAGGAGGAGCTCTGGACTACAACAGCACACGGGAGGGGAAGGCGGGATGCGGACTACATTCACAGCACCTGACCTTGAAGGACGAATAAATCATGGTAGCATCGAAACATGCCGCTGTTTGGCATAAAAGTAAGTTCATAGGAAAACAGAATACAGACAGATTATGTGAGTGCTCGGTGCATAGACGTGCAAAACAGAGCACTGGGAATTAGCAAGAGTGAAACAAAACAGAAGGTGCAGAACGAGATTATCAAATGATAAACGTGCACGTCATGTTCTGCTGCGTTTAGGGGAATGCGTTACCAGCACGATGAGGGACTCCGTGTGGACAGAGGGAAGACCCCAGCCGCCTCCCCAACAGCGCAGCTCCATGGACAGCGCCATGTTGGCTCATAAGGGGCTGGTGGGGGATGACGTCATCACGTTTCCAAAGCTGCGGTCTGCGGACAGAGTGGCCCCACAGAGTCACAGCAGCAGGTAACACACAGGCCTGTTCAGATGCAGTTAAGACAGTAATTCTCAAATAATGACCACAAGACACGTCACAACCCATATCACGTCAGATTTCACAAGTTTTAAAACAATAAACTCAGTCAAATC
>JAPMNZ010957454.1:0-10105 GCA_029875035.1 Pomatoschistus microps | reverse complement strand
AATGTGACAGCCCTAAGTTAAAGAAAACTAAAGTTAAAGAAAACTAAATAAAATGGAAGCTTATGCATTCTTTCTGCTTCCTGATGGACAAAATAACTAATACCTTTACTGACAGGCAAGCCTTCTCCAGATTGGTTTATATAATCTCCTCCAGAAAAGGAGGACATTGGGGGTGGTTGTGCCAAGGAGCTGGTCCTTAACACATATTTAAATATTTGAAAAGACTCAATGGCCATGTAATCAAAAAAATTAAATCTATATGACATCACAGATAAAAAACACAGCAGTCTGCTCCCTCATATATATTTGTAAATATATACAATCCAACATCCGGCAACAGGAACATGCTGTAATTGAATAAATTAGATAAAACTCATAAGAAAGGGGGAGGTTAAAAATAGCATTAATCAGAGACGCACCATTGTAAACTTGTCCATGTGGTTTTGTCCCTGAGTCAATGAAAGGACACGATGCAGACGTTGCATGCACCAGAACAGTTGAGAAATGCATTCGTTCATTGCATTTACAATTTAACATGAAGACAGTGGACAGTGACGGTGGAGCATGTTTATTCCACCACAAGAGGGAGACAGAGAGTAGGCAGCGGGTCCAGTCTGAGGCGTCTGAGTGAGATGAGCGCTGTTCCACTACTACAGATAATGTTGTGTGGATAAAGTGTGAACCTGAAAGCTGCTTCCTTATCAGAGTTGTTGTGAGCTAATTGTGTAGCCTACTGTGTCCGCTTATTGTGTAGTGCAAAACTTCTTTGTCACATACTGTGCAGGTTAAAAGCTGAAAAAATGTGACTTTCCTTTGTGCGTTTTAAAATGTTGTAGGTGAGTTTTGGTGAGGGATTACAGAGTGCCGAGTGTTGGTGTGAGACAGGCTGCAGGTAGACACTTACTGTTGGCTATGTTGGTGGCAGTGTAACTGTCTGCCATTCCTGAGACCTGGCTGGCAATGCTGACCTCACTGGCCCTCCGCTGGCCCCGGGACAGGGGGCCCGTGATGGGGGACGAGGGGTACGAACTGTCCATGAAGACACCACCATGAGACTGAACAACGTCTGCTATTGGTCCAAACAGAGATTATGTTAGACACAAAAGACATGAGGGTGTACAAACGTCCAATCACAGGCCAGATGAGGGACTCGGGGACTGGCGTACCCTGGTCCAGAGCTGGCCTGTAGATTTGGATGAAGGACACACAAGCAAATGACCACAGAGATGCAGATGCAGGACCACATATGTCCACAGTGATACAGTCCTGGAGTCAGAATGTGTGCGTTTGTTCTGTAAGAGCTTTGAGTAGTGGTCACAGGGTCTGGTCACAGCAGATGCTCAAACTTATGGAGTCATTCTTCACACCAGGAGCAGAAAACAACACAACACAATCTGACACAATGGACCACAAAATGGGGACTAAAGCGTGTTGCATTCCCATGGCGCATGAACAACCACACAGGATTCCACTTTTGGACCCTAATAAAAATCACATGCAGATCGCTTTTGTCTGCCTTACTTATGACAAAATGTATCTAAAGTCATGGGAATACCACACACACACACACACAAGACTGAGCCATCCTCAAGATTGGGGGCAAACAGAGGGGGGTGAGGGGGGGTCAGACGAACTGGACGAGGCTACACACACTCTGGGGTGGTGGGCATGGCTTTGAGGAGGCCATCCTGCCAGCTGAGCACGGGCACAGGGATGCACGTCTCACTGATGGTCTCCGGACAGCGCAGGGACAGCGGCGGTCCACTGTCCAGCAGGAGGGGCGCGTGGCTCTGCACTGTCTCCACTAGGGGGCAGAGGAGAGTGCGGGGGGAGACACAGAAACTCATGAGGAAGGAATGACGGGGGAGTGGTTTTGGGTAGTCCCGTTCTGCAGGGGCGCAACTTCTTGTGTGTTTAAAATAGAAAGATGTAGTAAATATTCAATCACATAAAATACAGAGTCACTTATGACGCTACAAGCCACTGGGTCTGTGCTACACACTGCAAGAAATCTCATTTAAAAATGGATAATTACATGTTGTCTCGTCATAAATAGTACAATATTTTCTATTTCAAGAAAGTTCAGTATGGTGAGACTCAAGCTAAGGTTTGTTGTTATCAGTCTTTAAACCAGTGATAATGAATTCTATCCTAGTTAGAGATACCAACATCAAAAACAATAATCTGAATATAAACCATTACAAACCTTACTAGATCCCATTTGTGCAGAAAACAAATAATAATAACAGTCTCACACCAATCAGAGCTGTAACTAATACGTTTTATGGTGTTTGATTAGATACCAATTTTAATATCTAATAATATTTTTTTAAAACAACAAAAAAGGTATTCAATCCAAAGTACAGGTGACCACCCACATCCCACGGTGTTGGAGCCAGAGGACAAGTGCAGCAGGACTTACCCAGCAGAGCGGAGTTTCCGTCTCCCAGGGGGAAGCGCTGGTATCGGGGCACGTTGAAGGGAGGCAGGAGGTGGAACTTCTTCTCCAGCAGAGGCTCCAGACGAGAGGCGGACGGGTCGGCCGGGTGGAACAGGTTATAGACCTGCTGACAGGCGGGCCGCAGCTGGGCCACTGCACAGGGACAAAGATTTATATTTCAAGATGCAATACCTGATTTTTTTTAGTTAAAAAAATGCTTATTACTACATACAAGTTGTATTATAATCTTAAATTTAACTGAAAACTGGAGCTCCTTGATTTAGCTTGTGTATGAATTCAGGCCGTAAAAAGTGCTGATTAGAGACTTGGCGTGACGCCCGCTCTCCTCCAATCACAGAACAAGGTGCGAACATGCCGCTTCCTCTATCCTCTACAGCGCTGCTAAACACAGTAGCGTGTTAGCAGAATTGGCTATAACTCCTCTGGCTGTAACTGCAGACACAGAAAAACAGCCCAAACAACGCTACAGTAAGGAAGAGAAGAGGGAACTAAAGCAAAAAATGATCAAGTAAGTAACTAAGTAAGTAAGTATCGTTTATTTATATAGCGCATTTTACAGTCCGAGGTCACCCAAAGCGCTTTACAATGTTCAGAGTTCAGATATTGTTCCAATCATTCCACACACGGTGAGGATGGAAGTGAGTCGCCGAACCCACTGGCGCTTCAACACCCAATCAACACCATCCATTCACTTTCTCATTTACATTCATACCTATTGTGCATGTTTTTAGTGGTAGGGGAAACCGGAGCACCCGGAGGAAACCTACGCAGACACGGGGAGAACATGCAAACTCCACTCAGAAAGGCCCTGTTCCGACCGGGAATCGAACCCAGGACCTTCTTGCTGAGAGGCATAAGTGCTATCCACTCAGCCACCGTGTCAAAGAAGACCTCAAGCCCGGGTGAACATAGTTAGCTCACAAACATACATGATTTTTGCCGTATGTTTAGAGCTTACCGTCCAGCATTGGAATGACTGTTTTGCGAAGGGCCAGCACTAGCCCCAGAGGAGAGCCGAACAGGAAGAAATCTGTGACCTCGAAGTCAAACTTCCCCAGAGAGGTGCCATCCAGCATGGTGCTACTGCTCGAGCGGCGTGACACGGCGTCTGAGCGTAGAACGCTGGAGTGGAGGCTGCACACAGCATAAGCAGCACAAGAGATGAGACAAGCTCACAACATTCAGTGATCAAAGTGCTAATGGTTCCTAAATCAAATCCAAATCCAACCATCAATCTGTCAGTACAGTGGTCCCTGTCAGAGAAGAAGTAGTTACATGTTTAAAGTTATACACAGATATCACAGAGATATTAAACCTGTTCATTGTAAGTCTGAGCGCTGCTGCAGCTGTGAGAATCTGTGCATACGCTGTAAAATACAGCTGCAGCGGACACCGCACTGAGGGGCTCACCTGGAGAGGAAGGCGTGGTGTTGCTTGATGGTGTCCAGCTCGTACGTGGACGAGTCGCTCCTCTTGCGGCACAGGGGCTTCTTCTCCTCCCCTGTGCTGGTGCGGGGGATGTCAATGTTACTGCGGCTCAGGTGTCTGCTGCCCTCTAGTGTGGGCGAGGAGGACCCACAGTTCACGATGATGCCTGGAGACAACAGGTCTTGGTCCTGGGGGATTTTAAACAACATTATGAGACGATTTACATCACAACAGTAATAAACAACTATAAAGTAAACGCAAAATGATAGAACTGAAAAAAGACTACTTGACGGACCTGCACGCTGACCACACTGCCTCTGCGGCTGCTGTTCTGGCTCTCATTCACGACGTGGTTACTGCTGCAGAGAGCGTCGAAGCCCAGGATTCCACCAACACAGTCCCCGATCAGACAAACCTACACAAACGAGCACAGTTTGAGGTGTATGCTGTGACGGTTGAATACTGTCATGACACGTGAAGACCAAGAACACCTATCTAAGAAATAAATACAAAACAACAATATATATATAGTATTTATCTAATTCTTTTAGGCACCAAAGTAGATTCTCAACAGGATACTTTCTAAACGGCAACCAGGCATCCCAAAGATGTCTCCTTATATTTGTACATAATCTATTTCTGTTCATGATTTTGTATTTTTCAGGGCTTCACCTTTTGTCTGTTTCACATCAAAATTCGGAAAAAGCGCAGGTTCCTCAAAGGGGCACCACGCAACTTTTAATGTGAACATATATTTATAGTTTAAAATACTTTACCAGCAGCTGTGTCACAAAACAACTGGGTGAAGAAGATTAGGATAATCTTCTCTTGTTGTTTTTTTGTTCTTTGTTCTTATTTGCCATGGCTTGAAATAAACAATTCTTTCATTTATAATTTAATGCTTATAATAAAATTGCATTTGTGGTTTGTTTGCGATATCTCTTGTAGCCCCACCCACTCTCCTGTGCTGTGGTGCAGCCGTGACACACCTGCCCTGAGAAGGTGGATCCCTCCAGGGACTTGAGGAAGTCTGCGTAGGCCTGGTTGGCCCGGGCTATGACTGTGACCACGGCATCCTGATACATTGGGGAGGAGGTGGCCAGCAAGGGCAGAGCGGCCAGGGGGATATGGTCTTGGCTGCTGGACAGACAGCCCTCGTCGTAGCTGTAGGGGCTCAGGCTGCGGAGCAAAAACACTACTGTCAAACTGGAAGTCAGACAAAATACCAATAATTCTGTACTTAAGTAAGCAGTAAAACCATAATCTAAGGAAAACATAGGGGGCTCTACATTACACACTGTGGTCAAGACAAAACACTCAAATCCAATAAATAATTTTTGTACAGCCTAAAATGAAGGACTTTGTCTCACAGGACAATAATTACAGTGTTGTGTAAAAACCATTGACAATCTGGATAGACCCTCTGGCTTTAAGCATCTGGGCTATAAACTGTATAATAAAGATGAACAGCCTGTTCTCCCCATTCTAACCACTGCTCTACCAACACGCATGAAGAGGATTTTTTTATACTGTATTTTAATATGTTTGTTTAATGATTGTAATGTAAGGACTACAGATGGAAAGTAGCATGGTGCTAAATCTGGTGCAGCCATCTTTTTTTTTATGTAACTGCACATTGTCCTTTATAAACAAAACAGGTGTAAAGCGCACATGCTCCGTGTGTATCTAAGGAGACATTCCCATTTTTATGCAGGTGCAAAGAAACCCATTCTGCCTTTGCAATCACAATTAACGTCATGAGCACCCCTGTTGTAAATATTATAGGCACAAAGATTGATCCTTGGGAGACACCTAAGTATAATTAGACAAATATTTCTTATTTCTAACAAACTGCTCAAATAAAGATTTCACAATGAGTGAATATAGTCAGAACTGGCAGCATCAGGTGAATGGAAAGATATCGCCGTGTTTGAACAGCCAAGTAACTGTACGGGTCTGTAAATCTTACTTGGAGACCAGACTGAAGGCCTCGGCGCAGATGGGGGGGCAGGGCACCAGGCGGAGGGCGATGCGTCCCAGGGCAGCAGGGTAGTGCACCCTCATGACGGCGTCGAAGGCTGTGGTGATGGTGTTGATGTCGGCCTGTTTGCCGCTCTGCTCACCACCTCCAGTGTCCAGGATGTTGCCTCCGTGAAGCACCAGGATCAACACGTGGATCTTTGAGGGCTGGAGGCACTGCTGCGACGCGCTCTCCTGAACATGAGCAGAGGAGAGAATTCAGATGTTCACAGAGTCTGATGACAAAACTGTTTTACCCTTTTTCAGCTGTTTTGGTTCGGTTGTATTGGAAGCTCAACAAATGGGCTAAAAAAGATGATTTATTATTACCTCCGCCGTGTTTTCATAGTTTATTGGAAGGTTTATTAGTCTGTCAGCAACATCACTCAAAAAGTTTGCTGGATTTTTGCACATTTTAATGATATTGCTGATATGATTTTATGGGTGATGCAGACCACTGTGTGTATTCAGGTTTTCTAAATATTTCTTTTTTCTTTTTTTACTGCACCTCTTGGTGGTGGTCAGCGCACTATGAGGCTTAACTAGTTACTTCATGTAATGAGCTTGTATCAATGGAAATATATGGGACATTTTAAGCTTTCTCAAAATATAAAAAGATCAGGTCTGAAAGTCAAACATTAGAAAAGTATCAAAATCTAATCCAGATCCGAACAAGCTGCATCAGGACTTTGTTACGCAGTGATTTTTACGTTGTATCTTTAAATCTAACATTTCACTGAGAACTGGTTTCTAAATGTAAGATTTCTTCATATTCATCTGTAGTGTCTTGATATAACACTAGAATTGAATCGATTATGATTGATAAGGTTTGAACACTACAGTAAAAAGCAAAGAAGGAAGAAAACAAAAAGCAATTGAATAATCACAACTTATTTTGATTTCAACTGCTTTAACAATAAGTTTGCAAATGGAACAAGTAATATTGTTCATATTTCAAGGGAAATATATTCTTATTTTAGGTAAAACACAATATTCTAAGCATGTTCCATTGACAAATATAATACTAAGACGATAAGAAATACTCAATTCAAGACAAAGGCGACTTCAAGCACTTATGAACTTTTTTGACATAATTTAAAGAAGTGTTAGTGATATAATTCAGAATCAGAATGGGAGCAGAGACAGCATGCTCACAGGAGGGTAGTCTGACGAGTCCTTTTGAGTCACACAACAGATTATGTATGGGAACAGAGCAGAGGAAACCAGAGGGGACAGGACACGGCCGACCTACACTTTGCACTGGGACGTTGGACATCACAGAGGTGGGTGGGACACTGACCCTGACCTGGAAGGACTGACCACATCCTGGCTACATATGCCACACATTAATTATATAAATGAAACAAATCATTGAGGCAATGACATGGCAATCACATGTCCTTTTCAAATCAATTTACTTTGGAGCTTGAAGCTAGTCTAGAGTCAATTTAAAAAACCTGAAAAAATATAGATTATGTTTAAAAACCGCACTTAATGTGATGGGATTATCAAACAAGTTTTGGTCCTGTCTCTATGCGCCTCGAGGAGAAGCCGCTCAAGGCTCCAGACATTTAACTTCCAATGGCACCTCATAAAATTTGTCTATACCTGTCAAAACACATACATTTCTAATATCAACCTGGCTTTTCCCAGAGCGCTCAAATGCCTGATGCCTTAAAGTATTTCTAAACACAGTCAATGACGTAACGGAAAGACCATATTGAACACAGTTCTGAGAAGCCTGAGACGTTGCGCAATTTGCAAAAATTAAAAAGTGCAAAGAGTCTAAACGACGACAAAAAACTATGTAGTTCTAGCGCCCTGCCACAAGGGGGCAGTGGAACTTTACGACAAGACAGATGTGACCCCCACCAGTCTAACCACCTCCTCAACAACATCCTCCTCAGGCCACCGTAAAGCCGGGAAATAATGCACCAACATCATTCATGCATTTAACATTATTTAACAGCAGCGAAAATGGAAACTGAAACTACAGCTTTACGTGCTTTTGTTTGGACGAACAAAGGAGTCAAATTGCTCCTCCTCGTAACATTTCAAAGCACACGTAGCATTAGTTGATTCACTGCCATTGTTGTTCACGTTTGTTCTCAGCTACTCCGCATGTCCAGTGGTGAGGTCATTGTAGCCAGAAAATTCTCACATTTTTCTTCATACGGCTGTGAAACAGCCCCCGTCAGGCAGCGTATCTGTTCTGTTCCACTCTGGAGGCCTTTTCTCAACGCTAACGTTTTCATCCCCCGATCAGATACCCAACTCTATCGGTTTACTGTTGCAGCGTCCTTGTGTAAACGGCCTCTAAAAACCTCTCCAGATACAGTATGTTTTGGAAAAAGGTGTTAAAACAAATTCAGTGCTATATACTATATATAAATCATCTCTTTCCAACATTACATTACATTTGTTTGATATTTCAAATAGCACACATTCTCAACTTTGCACAACTGGGTTGTGCCACTTGCTCGCCTCCTTAGAACACTAACGCCATATTGTGAAACATTCCAGCCAAAGCAATAACCTCTTCGTCCTTGGCCCACCTCCGACAATCAAACAGGACACAGTGTGCAGTTTTGAGTGGGACTTGTCCAAAACTCCACATGTCACAGGAGGACACACATTTGGACGTCTTCACAAGGACACAGGGACGGAAAGGAGGGGCGGAGGGGCAGGGGGGCATTCTGGCTGGGCCTCTGTACTTACTGTTACCGTGATGGTGGGGATGGGGGAGCTATCGGCTTGGCCAATAAGAGAGCCACGCATCTGAACACAAGAGGACACAGGCTAAGGCTCCACCACCCTCTAAAACTCACTCTGCCACTGAGGAGGCAACATGGACAAGAATGAAGTTATCTCATTTTATTATCATTATCAAGATGTAGTTTTTATTCTTGTTATTGATGCTAGAGTTAGAGATTTTGTTTTATTTTAATTAGTATAGTTGTTGTTCACTTGTGTGTCCTGTGTGCTCCTCTTTCCTACTGTTATATATAACTCTCTTAATCTTATCTCGTTATGTTTGTCTCTTTCACAATAGTCAGAGGATATTGTGCTTTAATTTGTAATGGGGTCAAATTCAGACCATATTTCATTGAGATGTGGAGTGCCCCAAGGGTCAATCCAGGGGTCTCTTCTATCTAATTTCTTCATGCTGTCATTAGGCCTGCTAATCCACAGAACCAAGGTGTTCTATCCCAATTATGCAGTCGACACCCAAGTCTATGTTTCAGTCTCTCTCCTTCGAACCAACAAATTAAGTAAGAGATCTTGGGGTAATAAAGGACTCTGACTTGAACTTTGATAGGCATATAAAATCTATAACATTGGTAGCTTACTATAACATTGTAAAAATTAGAAATAGGGTGTCAAAACCAGAAAAATGTATCCATGCATTTGTCTCCAGTAGGTTAGACTACTGTAATGGTCTGCTCATTGGGCTCTCCAAACGAGCTGTAAAACTGCAGTACATTCAAAACGTAGCAGCTCGAGTCCTGACTAGAATCAGGAAGTATGACCACATTAGCTCTAGGTCTATGCTTCCTGTGGCTCAGAGAATAGACTTTAAAGCAGCTCTGCTTGTGCACAAGTCTCTCCATGGTCTCGCACCAAAATACATCAGTGACATGTTGGTGCATTCTTCTTCCCGTTCTTGACAGGAATTTTGTGAGGGGGCGGGCGTTGATGAATTACTTCAGGTTTGTATTTTAATGATGGAACGATTATGCAACGCTGATAAAAGCTAAGGTGGCTGCTCCATAACTTGTGTCCTTTAAAGATATTTACAATCTAATCCAAGTGACTGTCGTAAAAATTGAGAATTGCAAATATTTCGCAAATTATTCAAGCCCTAAATCCTTGAAGATGTTACCTCAGCCAGCCTCTCTTCACTGATGGTGTTCTCGTAGTCCACAGACATCTCCTGGAACAGTTCACCTGCAAAACAAACACGCACACACAAACACACACACAAACAAACACACACACACACACAAACACACACACGCTCAGTCCCTGTTCCAAGCAGGAGGACGACAGAACCACCGACTGAAACGTGTCGTACCAGGAGCATCGTCCGTGTCCACAGCCTCCATCTTGTCCATCAAGTCGTTGGAGTTCCACTTGGTGATCTCCTTTGGGAAGACCTCCTCTCCGTCAGACAGATCCTCTGAAACAACCACAAAG
>JAPMNZ010957452.1:0-12915 GCA_029875035.1 Pomatoschistus microps | reverse complement strand
TATTGATCCCCCGTTGGAGAAATTCAGGTGTCCAGCAGCAGAAGACTCTTTTCTTGTTGTAGTGCAGTCAGTCAGGTTTGGCAGTCAGTCAGGTTTGTTGTACAGTCTGACAGCCGAAGGGACAGTAGCTCTACAGTAGCTCTAATATGAAATGTTTCCCTGTTGCAGATGCGTCCCCCACGGAGAGCTCCGCCATGAGTGGGGGCGGGGGGCACCTGGCGGCCGGGAGCCTGTGTGCCATCTGTGGGGACCGGGCCACAGGCAAACACTACGGGGCCTCCAGCTGTGACGGCTGTAAGGGCTTTTTCAGACGCAGCGTCCGCAAGAACCACATGTACTCGTGCAGGTATATTCAGCTTCTTGTTGCACACATGCATTTGCCATAGGGAAATAACAATTAAATGAATGACTAAAACATATGCAGTAACCAATCCTCCAATCACTTTGCCCTTCACAACCACCTAAAGCTAGAATAAGCTAATCGCTTTGTGTGACACCATTGTCAGTGAGTGCACTTCTATTATACAGTGTATGATCATAATTAGAATAATTGTCAACGCTTACTTATCCCTTAGACTAAGCAAGCCGACAAAAATACACAAATCAAATGTTTCTCTTTCATACAAACTCTCTTAACGACCTGTGAATGCATCAAATATATTCATTATACATTCCCAAACAAATGTAACTGTTAATGTTAGGAACAAAACATTTATAACAGACTCTACTCAATGGGCTCTTGATTGCTAACTCTCCATTGCAAACCGACAGTGACATAAAGAGTCACTGTCAGTTGGCAGTGAGGAGCTCTTACATACTACAGTATCTACTAAGATGTTTTCAATGAGACAATGGTTGGTGATAACATTGTTCCATCTCATGTCACAAATAATACTGATATATTTCTACATGTCAGGTTTTTAAATCCATTTGTTCCTGTCCCTTCCAGGTTCAACAGACAGTGCATCGTGGACAAAGACAAGAGGAACCAGTGCAGATACTGTCGACTCAAGAAATGCTTCAGAGCTGGAATGAAAAAAGAAGGTAAGCTGTCAATATCTGTAACGAATCTGGAGATTTAGGAAAATAAAAACAGAAGAGTAGGTAGTAGTAAGTTCAAATAAACCTGTAGCCTGTGGACAAGTTTCTAAAATCACAGTTAAAGCTTTTCAGCGTCTCGACCTGCAGATAGAGGGCACTTGATGCAAGTCGCTGCTGCTGAGGCTGCACTAACTACAGGTTCAGTGCTGGGGTCAGGTAGAGATGAGTCAATTTAAACCAATTAAATTCAGCATTGAATCTGGCAACCCAAATGAGAGTCACATGTAATGAAGAAGAGTCTGGGGCTCTCATGGAGCCAGCAGTTCTAACCAGGACAAAGTGATAACAATGGAAACACAATCAGCTGTTTAACAGGAAGTCATTGGAACGATCTCCTTCATTCATGAGTGTGTCCAAAGGCCTGGTGCAGGTAATCTACAAGAAAACTGTCCCTGAGTTTGTCACGTTTATGGTGGTTTGTGCTCCAAGTGTTTGTTCAGCCCCGGTTTTACTCACAGAACATTAACAAGGCTCCACTATGATGTTGCAACACAGAGAAGAAACTCAAAATTTTCAATTCAATTGAATCAACTCCTTTTGACGTATAGTGTTTACAGTGGGGATGGTGTTGATGAGATCATTATTATGGAAACAAAAATTAATATTATGGAAAATTAGCTCTTAACAATGTAATAATTGAAAAAAAAGTTTAAAACATAGTTAAAACTTTCTAACCCACATCCAGAAGTTATTTTAAAAAAGGAAATGGCCTGTGAAACAAGATTTGCGTGATATTTTGAAGTGAATAAATAATGCCATGTGAAGCACCTGTGTCCCCAAAAACGCTATATAAAGTAAACCGTTGTATTCATAATATTTTCAGCTGTCCAAGCACATTCCTCACCTCTAAAGAGCTTTTCACAGAGAGAAATGCACAGTTTAACTGTTGCGATAATCTAAGAAGACTTATGGCCACATTAACATTGCACTTTCAATTTGTGCACAATAAACAATTTGAATAACAATAAATCCACCCTATACATTTTTTTTTCTCGCTCAGGGCTGTGTCACGAAGAGGCAGCAGTCTGAGCAGAGATACCCTCACTCCCAATTTCACACATGCAATAATCTCTTTTTATAAAAACAGCATTACAACAAGTTTGTACAAATGTGTACATTCTCTAGTACACATCTTCACTTCTTTTCATGTTTGTGAAGCCTGCTCTAAAAACATTCTACAGTCTCATGTGTGTTTGTTGCAGCTGTTCAGAACGAGAGAGACCGCATCAGCACGCGCAGGTCCAGTTATGAGGACAGCAGTTTACCCTCCATCAACGCACTGATCCAGGCTGACGTGCTCTCCAGACAGGTGAGGCTCTGCACCACGCACACTCACACACACACACTCACACACGCACACTCACACACACACACTACTCACACACGCACACTCACACACACACACACTAAGGCACAAACACACACATAATTATAACACACAGGTGTTTCCTGTCCTGCACAGATCACGTCCCCGTCCCCCATCCTCAGTGGGGACATCAGGACGAAGAAGCTGGCGTCCATCTCAGACGTGTGTGAGTCCATGAAGCAGCAGCTGCTGGTGCTGGTGGAGTGGGCCAAGTACATTCCAGCGTTCTGCGACCTTCCACTTGATGACCAGGTCAGGGCACACACACCATCATACTGGAAAGCCTGAAACAGATCTAGGCCTGGTCAGGACAGAGATGGGAGACCACTATAATCTACCCTTGAGCAAGACACTACACCTCTGTTGCTTTGTATGAATCTGGTGATGATGGCACAGATTGACAGCCTCGTTCATTGTGACGACAGTAGTAATGTATGACCACTGTGTGTGAAAAATGAATATGAAGGAATGCAATATACTGAGTACACAAGTAACATGTTATTATAACTAGTAGTAGTAGTAGTATTAGTAGTAACAGTAACAATTGAACAGATCTTCAACAAAGAACAGTTACTGTCTCAAATATGTAAAAACTGTTTGTGCATTTTTAAATGAGTGCTGTGGACCCCCATGTCAGGGGAAGCATGGTTACTCCACTCGCTGAGATTATGCAGCAAAAGGATGTTTTTTTCTGCACAGGTGGCGTCCGCTGTGCACAGATTCTATACTCACTAGTTTAGTTAATGTATTTTTAATCCTCAGAATATGGTGGTTTAGTTTTAAAGTCTAAAGTCTCTGAATCATTAACAGTCCTGTCACCGGACATGGTCACTGATTTGCTGATGCTCCTAACATTAAGCTTTCTCAGCTTTAACATTTAAATTTTACATCTATATATGCATGATAAAAGCTTGTTTTGAAAATGAATCTTACAATAGAGAGAACCCTTTGGCTGCATGCAGCTGTCTACTTTTATACAACTTTATCTTTTTCAAAACCCCCCTTTCAACACATGTGAACATTTAACTCTTCATAAAAGTTTCCCATTTAAGCAAAAAAAGTACCAATAATAATAATGTATCCAATAAGTGAACCTCTGTGGTATGTTTCAGGTGGCTCTGCTGAGAGCACACGCAGGAGAACATCTACTGCTTGGAGCAGCCAAGAGATCCATGCTCTACAAAGACATTCTACTATTAGGTAAGTAATAATCATCAAAAGATAATTGTTAGTTCTGTGTGGTAATCCTTCATGATTGCTGCAAGTTCTGTAGCTTTTCCATAAAAACATCAGGAAAAACCATTTCTAAAAGTTGAGACAAAAGGCCATGGATTTACCTGATAACCTGTAAAGTACCATAATCACTATAATCTCAGAATAATCTCTATTGGGCTACAGTGTGATATCACAATTATTGGTTGTATTTGATGCATCGTGCAGTCGTTCCCAACTTCTTTTCTGCCTACCACTCATATTTTAGTCACGTGTATGAACCAAAAATGTGTATGTAAACGCTATTCTTATAGCAAATATTTAGATGCAGTGATAGTTGGAGGCAAAATATCTGGTAAAAGGATTAGAGGTTGCTTCATTAGACTAATGGATGGTGTGACAGGGAACGACCACATAATCCCTCGGAACAGTCCGGAGCTGGAGGTGGGCCGTGTGGCGGTGAGGATCCTGGACGAGCTGGTGCTGCCTTTTCAGGAGCTGCAGATTGACGACAACGAGTTTGCCTGCCTCAAAGCCATCGTCTTCTTCGACCCAGGTGGGCATGGCAAGGTGACATCTTCTGTGTCAATGACTGAAACAAACCAAATACAACATTATGAGCAGATCAGGACTGAAGCTACACACATTAAATAACTGAAATGTGTTGCTAGATAATAAAAACAAAAAGGACCATGTGTCTGTGATAAAAGTTTGATGATGATGATGATGATGATGATGATGATGATGATAATGATATAGCACCTTTCACTGACCAAAGTCAGTCACAAAGTGCTTTACAACTGAAGTGGGCATTTGTCCTCTTACTCCCCCCAGAGATGGGAGTGAGGTCGCCAGTACACAGGAGGCGCAAACCAGACCTATTGTACATGGTTTTAGTGGTAGGAAAACCGGAGCACGGGAAGAACATGCAAACTCCGCACAGAAAAAGGCCTGGAGGTGGGATCAACCACAGGACCTTCTTGCTGTAAAGCACAATTGCACCAATTCCTTAACTATACTGAGTGCCTTTTATCCTTATTAACAATGATCAAAAAAGTACATCTTTATTTATTCAACACTTTTCATTGTTGTAAAAGATTTTTTGTGTAACAACTGTACTAACACTATTCCCTCCATGCACACTGGGGCTAAATGTCATGTAGCTACAGCTGCCCTGAGGCAGACTGAGGTAGACAAGACTTTTTGCGCCAGAACCATCTCTTCTCACACACACTAGAATCATTCTACGCTGTAGGATTTCTAATGTATTTGAATGTAGTTTTCATCATTCATCAATGGTCACAAACCTATGAAAATAGATAATTTACATACATTTAAGTGGAGACCAGATTTAATGTTTCACGTTTCAATACAAGAGCTTTAAACTAGACAATTAATTAGTTCCAAATTCAAGGAATGTGCCACGAAATGTATTGGATTGAAAATAAAGTACAGCACAAATAAACTCCATTCAATTCAATTCATTCTTGTATAGCCCTAAATCACAACAGTAGTCATCTCCGAGGACAAAACCTTTGAATTTGCCAACACAGATCAGAGAATCAAACAGTTCAAATACATGAAATGCACCAATAAACAAACACATAGAGCCATTGGTCCATCAGGGGCAGATGACCAATCTCCATAAATGTCCATAAATGTTGTTGAACTCATTGTCCGAATCAGGATTATACTGTGTGCTCAGAAGTCCATATTTAAATGTTCTCTCAAGTAAACGCTCCATGATGTTGTTAGAAATGTGCACTTTGAACTGAATCCTGACTGGAAATGACAACTCAAAGCAGCGACCCCAAACCAATACTTGTAGCCGTCATGCCTGTGACATTATCCCCACATCCCCTCCACGCAGACCTTATCACGTGTAAACAGTGGCTGTGTTTGCAGACGCCAAGGGCCTCAGTGACCCGGGGAAGATCAAGCGCATGAGGTACCAGGTGCAGGTCAGCTTGGAGGACTACATCAACGACCGGCAGTACGACAGCAGGGGGCGCTTCGGGGAGCTGCTGCTGCTGCTGCCCACGCTCCAGAGCATCACGTGGCAGATGATAGAGCAGATTCAGTTCGTCAAGCTCTTTGGGATGGCCAAGATCGACAACCTGCTGCAGGAGATGCTGCTGGGAGGTGAGGCCAGAGGAATAGCGGCTGCAGGGGTTGGTCAGGTCTTCGTTTCAAACTGAGGTGGAGACAGGTCTGAAAATCACGTTGGAATGATGTTATAATAGGTGTTAACTTTGATTTGTTGACCTGGAACAGTATATGCATAAGGGTCAAACATGCAATCAATCCTTTCTGTGGTATTTGTTTTTTACTGGGATTCATAAAAGTTGAAGGAATACAAACAGTGAAATGAGAATATTATACATTTACTTTGGTAATTCAACCTACAATGTAAAACTAATATATGGCTGGTTTGCTGTAATGATTGATAATTGGCTCACAGCTTTTAAAAACCCAAAATCAAATTTGAGTATTTTGAAAAGTGGACTCTAAAACAATATCAACAAAATTATTACAAACAAGACATATGTCCCTCTGCATATACTATGTCTATATCCTATATTGGTTTCACAGTTTAACTTTAGTTATAGAAACAAATGAACAGAGAGAACAATATTGTCAGTTTCCCCTGTGTTGTCCTGAATCCAAACGGCATTCTGTCACATCCAAATCAGATTTGAAAAAATATAAAGAATATATCACCTGCTCACTAACATGATCTGCTGATATGAGATGAGCTTCAAGTGGTGTATTGTTTCATTTTTTTAGATTCCATCCATCCATCCATCCATCTTCTTCCGCTTCATCCGTTGCCGGGTCGCGGGGGCAGCAGTCTAAGCAGAGACGCCCAGACTTCCCTATCCACACACACCTAATATGATCTATGGGTCTCCTAGATTATAGTTTTATAGTTAGCAGACATATACAGTAGCAGATAAAAGCGCGATATGTCTTTGAATGTGATCTTTTCTGGAAACCTGCAGTTGACATATTTCTTCTGGAGATCAGTTTGCAGTTCCTCGTCCCTGCTCACCGCTCATGTGCGTTGTTCGTTGCAGGATCAGCGTCTGAAGCCACGCACGCCCCTCACTCTCTGCACCCTCACCTGGTCCAGGATCACCTCAGCACCAACGTGATCGTGAGCTCCGTGCCCACTGCCCTCCACAGCGCACACATCTGTGAGTCCTCGCAGCATGAGCACAGGGGGATAGAGAGGCACTATATGGTCAGTGAGGGAATGTGAGAGAGAGATGGGCCTGACAGCATCCGATGATAAAGTTAACTTCAAATCAATGTAATTTGTTTTGTACAGCCCTTAATCCAACTCAGTATACAAACATGTTTACTGACAATAAGGAATACAGGTCCACTGACAGTGACTATGGTTCATGTAGATGTATAGAACTGTGAACTAGCGGAAAGTTACTAGAACCTGAACTTTTTTGTGGCCTCGTGTGCACAGAGTCAGTAGCTGATCTCCAGGGTAATCCGCTCAAGTTTTCTGTCCTAATCTGGATTATTTTGTCAAAGAAAGCTGTTATTCGGGCCTGACATGTTTAATTCTCACAAATATGTGACAAAAGTGCTTATTCTGCACCTGAATTTACCATAGCGGGTTAGCGTGTGTTTACTGTACTAATGCTCTATAGCTCACAGGGCTGTCTAATCTTGTTTCATTTACAGCAACATGCAGTTACGTAGTTT
Source organism: Pomatoschistus microps (assembly GCA_029875035.1). NCBI lineage: Eukaryota > Metazoa > Chordata > Actinopteri > Gobiiformes > Gobiidae > Pomatoschistus > Pomatoschistus microps. Next base: position 5,513 of record JAPMNZ010957452.1, on the reverse strand, counting down.
AAAGTTACAAAGTTACAAAGATTAATTTAGTAAAAGTTGGCCTTTTACTTATAGTATTTTTTCTATTAATGCTGCGGTGTCCATATTTTGAAAGTGTATTTCTTTTTTCTTAGCCACTCCAGAAACCCCGATCCCGTCTCCTCCCACCGCCTCCAGCTCAGAACTCTTCAAAATGGCTCCTGGCGTCATAGCAACGGTTCCCAAACAGGGAACCTCCATCCCACAGTCCACCATCACCAAACAAGAGGCCATCTGAACTAGTACTACTAGTACTACTACTGCCTTAAAGACTGTCATAGTTCAACCCAATGTCCTAAATACAGGTACTAGAGAAATCCTCGACAGGCAAAAACAACATGTTTGTGATGCTTAATCACATGAGTAACAATGAACTATACTGATTGTATTGATATACCATTAAAAAGTTTTGAATTTTAGGCAATACATTTATCTTTTATATTATAAGGTGCAAAGTAAATAATGCTTGGTCATTATGGTTGTAGGGAACGTTGTTTTCTGTGTTTGACCCATCCTTCCAACGCCACTAGGACAGAGACCTACCTCCTGTTCATGCTCGGCTTGGTCAGGACCATAACTGGACTTTACAAAAGTACTAGTGGGTATTGAGACTGGTATAAATAATATACCATTATGTCCATTTAAGCAATTTTCTATTAGTTTTGTTTTAAAACAAAAAGCTTTCAACTCACAAGATGGCTGAATGCCAAATGACAGAAGTACCTTATACACAATTCATTGGTTGATGCTGGTAAAACAACGCTTAAAATTTTTGTTGATATTTCTTTGAAAAAGCATTACATGGTTTTGATGCCAGCAATAGTAATTATAATTGATAACAAATTCACAATTGAAAAAAATCTAAAGTTTTTTCTACACGAGAAATGAACATATCAGTTTTATATCAGTTTTACAAGGACACAATTCTATTGCAATGTTTCAGTGAGAACAGTATTTTGTAGTAGTATTATGACACTGTAACATAATCAGCAGCTAAAGAGTTAGCAAAGAAATGTCAACAAAATCCTTCATTTGAATTGTTCTTATTAATTAAACATTTTTAATTAATGACGTTGATGTCCAGAGACACCACATATTTTTTAATAATTATCTATTTTGTACATAATTTTTGCGTGGGGCCTTTTCTACATGAAGTTTTTTCGTGTTTTGATTTCATGTTACAACTGCCCTCAGTAACATAATCTGTGCACAATGGCTCCTTTATCACTCTTCACTTCATTTATTGAGCGACTGGCTCTGGACAAACAAAGTAAGAACTAGGAGGAAAAGTAACCATAGACAGTTCTTGCTAAATGCACAGGTTTTAGAATTATCTGATCAGAGAAACGTAAAGCAGACTGTGTTTTAGAGCCAATCAAATAAACTCTTACATACTTAATATTTATGAAAAAGTCCTTTATAGTTACATCCCTACTGCCTGATGGGAAATCTGCCATTTTAAACATACAATGTGCAGGAGTCCATAACTGCTGATGTTGTAAATTCTATGACTTGTGGACAATGTCAATTTTAATGCAAAATTTAGACATCTTCTTCTAAGCCCTCAATGCATTAAATTGTTACATGAGAATTAGTAACTGCCACTTTGTAAGAACTTGTAGAAGTATATTATTCTTGTGGAAAAAAATGGTTTTGAACAGATATATTTTTGTTTCTTTTTTGGTTGTGTCTTGAAAACTGCCTTACAAACAATGTGAAGTCAATGTAATAAAACTGTTATTTTTACATTTTTTGAGGTGTATTTTGTGATGTTGGAAACCTTTTCGGGCTTCATTTTTCAGCAAACAGATCCCAGGTTTAACTGCAAACAAATTTTACTTCGCAACCCAAAAGAGACAAGTGATTTCAAGTCCAAACTGCTAAATCTGCAATTTAGGCCTATTCTAAAATGCACAACGTTTGTAATTTAGTTTAGCCGTTCATATTTATCTACAATGAAAACTCTTGTACAACTATATTCATTTTCAGTCCATTTATGAGCAGTAGTGGACAGTTTATCAGATATCAGGAGACTGTGCATCAGATAAGACGTGTTTCCAGCGTGGCACTGATAGCACTGCATTGCCTCAGAACTGATAAAATGTCATAAAATCACAATAGAGACAAACTAGAAACTAGAACGTGCACTGGGAAAAACTGGATCCAGCTCTTTATAGCAGGCTGTTGTCAGTGTGAAGGACATAAGAAGCAAAATAACCCCCTGATTGTCTTCATGGAAATGTTATTGTTGTCTGGATTAGAGCAGACGGTGTTGCTCTGATTGCTCTGGTGGAGATGGACTCAAATCAGCTTGTTTGTCCATTTATCCAAGATACTTGAGGTCTTTGACTCAGTTTTGCTGCTAATAGGAGTTTTCTGTCTATCACTGATAATTCCAACAGATTAAAGCACAAAGGAACCCAGAAATATTTTTCAATTAAATAACGCTAAAATAAGTAGGATTGGTAGGATTTCCAAATCAAACGCGATATTTTGCATTTACAAAGGCCAGAAATCTAGTGCAAATAAGCAAAAAATAAAAATCCTGACTTTTGCTGTGAGCAACACAATGACACAGTGGTTAGAGGACTTGAATTTGATTCCCAGCTGTCAGGTTTGCTTGTTCTCTCTGTGTAGGTTTCTTCCGGATGCTGCAGTTTACCCTTTCACTAAAAACAAGCAAGGACTCCCCTGGACAGCAAGATTCTAAATTCTTTGTGGGACTATCTGGTTAAATTAGAAAAAAATAACATGGAGGATGAGACTATGGACTAGCCTTGTGCTCATTCCAGTGTAATTAGAACAATAGGCTGATGATCCATACACACTGTCCCATTTAAATAAACACAACATTTCTGCAATAGAACATCTCTAAAACCCTTACAATTGAATAAAATAATTGTATCCACCAGTAAATAGGGCACTTAAAAAAAATATATATATATATATATACATTATTGGATTCCATTATACATCCTTTAAGGGTATTATCGTCATTACTGAAGAAAATGTATCAAAGATAAAGACATTAAATGGCTTTAACAATAAAACATGTCTGACATTTAAACAAACAAAACTAACTCTAATATTACTATGAAAAACCAGAAACCAAAATGTAAAAAATATTTTACATCTTTATCAGAAAATGTACAGATGCATTAAATTAACATAAACACCTGCAGACAGTCCTACTATTGGCACTGCTGCCAGTTTATGTCCTGTGGTCCAGTTGTTAAGCCATTTTGATTTTGCAAAGTGGTGATATTGAAACTGTCCTATCACAAACCAGAGTTCAACTAAATTGCGCCACCTTCATTTCTAAGCAATTACTGCAGCAACAAAAGAGCTCTCGATTTATGTTGATCTGGCTGTTGTGATTTCACCAGAAGACATGTGTTCGCAACATAACTTCAAGAGTTAAAGGTGGTCTGGATTTTTACTAAATGTGTCTCTGTATGGCGAAATTGGCGATGCATCAATGTTGATCAAAGATGACTGTGCATAATGGCTTTTCTATAAATCAACCAGACTGTAAATACATTTTGGTGGTCACCAGTTTAAACATCTTACATCGATAGAAATGTAATCAGAAATGTAAAGAAGGTATAGTCTGCAAGTGATGACATCACAGCATACAACTCTAAACATATTTTTTTGACTTTCATGATTATTCAATCAAATAATATATTGTACTGTAAAATACATTATATTGTAAATGTTCTTCATCCTGAACAGCCATAAGCATCTCTTTTGTGTGGATCACTGTGTGTGCAGTGACATGGGACTGCTCAGCTGCTCTCCTGTATGTATGTGGTCTTTTGTCTTCTTTAGTTTAGATAGATGGATACTTTATTGATCCCTGTAGAAGAAATTCAGTTGTCCAGTAGCAGCAAAAATAAAAATATATAATTGATTATTTAAAAAAGCTAACAATAGTAATAATAATCAGCAACAGCCCATCAGGTCACAGCAGCAGAGGTGGAGTAGCCTCTGGGTGGAGCAGGACGGGTGACAGCAGCAGAGGTGGAGTAGCCTGGGTGGAGCAGGACATGTCACAAGGTGGAGCAGCCGCTTGGTTCGGACCATTTTCTCTGCTCTAGTCCAAAGTAAAATGTTAAAGGCTTCATTAGCATTTTTCAAAAAGTTAGCATTCCTCCAGTGGATTTTCACCTGATCCTCTTGGTTTGGACCATGAATCCTCTCTACTCTGGTCTGGACCAGTGTAAAACACTGTATTGCAGCAACATCTCAGGTAGAAGGAAAGAAATAAAAAGCACAAAACAACAACTGTTTCAGAGATACTTAGGACTTGCAGCCATTTTCCAGCACATTCAAAAAAGTTATAGCTAGAGGAAAAACCTTTTCCACACAACATAAACTTAAAGGATGACAGTGGCTCAGTTGGTAGAGCAGTGGCCTTAAGGCCTGAAGGTCGTGGGATTGAGCCCACCGTAAGACCTACTTCACGACTCCCGCTGATGTCTGCTTTTGTTGTGTCCTTGGGCAAGACATGTTTCTGTGGGCACATATGATGTCACTGAAGGAAAGGGAAACACTGCCCAGTATACGTACTAACAGTGCCTCATAATTTACTGAATTTAAATTGTAGAATGGTGTACAATGGCTAATGTTAAACCTCTTACTCTTCACATCTAAATAAAGTATTCATAGGTATTCAAAGCCTATGTCTGTAGGATTTTGATATAGCTGTAGCCCAGACCCTCCTCCAGCGTCATGGAGGAAGACACGGGTGTCCAAACTTTTTAGTAAGAGCGCCACTTTAGTCCATCAGACTTGACCTATGGCCGACAACGTGGCTTTAAAAAACTGGATTCGAGCTGGATTGACTGGATTCTGTAATTTAAAACAGGTTATGATACGCTCGTATTGATTCACACAACAGCTGCATTTTATGTGGAATGTTGACACAATCATAAAATAAATGTCAGTAACAATAGATGTTAGTAAATAACAATAGAGTCAACGACTGGATTCCAGAGGGTCTGAGATTTACAACAATGCCTGACTGTATTGGTGGAGCTGAAGTTGGTTGGATGACACTGTCAAAATACCTCAAAGGCGACTTTGTGTTATTAGCAGAGGGCCACATAAAGTGGCCCAAATGGCCGCAATTGGCCTCGGGGCCTGACCTTGGACATGCCTAAGACGAAGTGTTCATGGCTGATTGCAGCAGGTTCGACAACCTCAACCACTGGTCAAGTATTATAGTTGTATCATACTGCGTGAGTGTGTGTGTATAGGGCAGAATACATTTACATAACACAGATATCTGTATACTTTCTTGAAATTACCCTTGGCATCAGTTCTTGTTATTTTTTTGCTGTTGGGAAAAAGAAAAGCCAAAAGAAAGGAGTTGTACACTAATGCCTTTTTTTTTTGCCGTTTTGTTGAATTGCCAATGGGAAAATTCTTTTTCAAAACAAGCGATATGTTGAGGACTTGTGTAAAGGGGCTAGAAAGGAAATGTTTGTGTT
>JAPMNZ010957450.1:0-10496 GCA_029875035.1 Pomatoschistus microps | reverse complement strand
GCGCGAGCGTTGACTGGGTGACCAGACTGATCCCCCGCTGGATAAAAAAATACAGAGGGGAATCATTCTGGTCTCACCAGGCTAGAAGTCTGCAGCCCTGTTTCTTCCTCACATGCGCTTTATACAGTAGATCAGAGGTTCAAGTGCATAATTCTTCAGGATGCAGCTGCTCATCTCACCTCTACAATCAGATTTAATCCTGATTAATCATACCACGTCACTCAGATGGACTCACAATGTTTGTGTTTTGAAACAGGGATAAATCAAGCATATCTTACCTCTAAAATAAAAATTCCTGCACATCACAGAAGCTGTTTATAGAGTTTTAACCGATAGTATTTACGTCAAAATAAGATATATTTGATGTCTTTCTCACAGAATTCTTATTGTCAGCCCTGAGTTGTGCAGCACATTTTGTAAGTTTATATAAATTATAAAAAGATGAGATGAAAATAACAACTAAAAATAGAAAATATAGATGAAAAATGCTTGTTAAACTGACAATATTTAAAAATACACTAAAAACAAGAGACATTTTCTTTGTTGCAAATAAATCATTACTCACTGCAACCACAAAATGTGTGATTTGATTGCTAATCGTGCAGCGGTAATATAGTATATATAATTGGCAATTGCAGTGAATGTAACAAATCCAGTCTTTTGAAAGGATGCGTTGGATGTGATCAGCATGTGTGCAGCGTATGCCGCCGCTACATCTGTCTTGACTGTTTGGGATTGGTCTTTCTCTCTCCGAGCTGCACCAGGCTCCACTGCACTTGATCCACTGTGGAACGATGATGAAACGCCTGCTGGCATTATCCCTTTCCCCGCCCCCTGCGGCTGCCTCCTGTTTGTGGGTTACTAAAAGATTTCGCCAACCACAGATAAGAAGATTAGAGAGAATTAATGGTATTCCTTTGTCATTATGGGAATAAATTGATATTCGGTCTGAGATCGGAGGGGTGGGGACAGTGTCACGCTGTGTCCGCAGACGTAAGCGCGTGGGGATGACACAGGGACAATCAGCGTGGACCTGGGGATGCCTGGACTTTAAACGCTGGGAGTGGGCACACAACTGATTTTCTGCATGTTTGCGAAGATGAGAGAACAAGATCAAGTCAAAGGGAGCTGGCGTACGCGCGATGGGACAGAATGAGCAGGTCATGGAGGCTGTGAGGGGGCTCTGGAGCCGCCTCTCTGGGACTGTCACGGTCTAAGGGGTGCTGTGGGTGCTCACCATTATGAGAGTGGTCTTGCTGGCCCTGAGACTCATGTGCATGGCCGGACTGTGGCCTGTGACGCAGCTCAACACCAGCCACTTCAAGAGGAGGCACAAGGAGCACCACCTGGCAGACAACGTCAAACAGAAGCACGCTGGGTAAGCAAAGAAAGACAAACCAGACCAGAATGTTGTGTAGCGATATCCAGCTAAAAATATGCGTTTACCACAAAATTTAATATTCTGCCAGTGTCGTTGCATAACTCAAGTCATTATGATGATTTCCCATTAGAGAGAAAGCAGATTGAATTTCAATTACAGCATGAAGCAGAAGAGACAGTAGCGACATATTTTACAAGTTCAGAAAAGCTTTTGATTGTTTTTTGAAAGCATATGCAGTAGAGTACATTTGGTTGGATTTCTCTACATGCAATTTGTTCTGACCAGATTAGATTGAGGTCTTTAGAGGGAAAGTTGTGTCATACTTGTTATATAAAAAATAATAGATAAAAAGTGACAAATCCTCTGCCTGTGTATTCAATTGCAACAATCCCTGCATGTTACTTAATCAAGTTCTTAAAAAGAGGAGGGATTTGCTAAAATAATGGGTCTAAAGGGCAAGCTAGTGTGAAAAAGAGGTTTTCAGGCACATTATTCTTATCCTGGTTTGTTGTGTGTTTCAGATCAGTTTAGACGGTTTAATTTTCTCAGAGCTTCTATTTTAATCAGAGTGCTAAAGTCCAATAAAGCAGCACTAATTCTCGCAACAGATGTCTCAGTTCAAGAGTGTTCAAAAGAGTGGAGCAAAGTTTTGCAACATGTATTATTTGTTTTTCAGACGTGTGGATCCTAAAATAAAAAAACTCGACAGCACCAAATCAATGCTGATTAAGTCCGAGCAGCTGCTTCGAATAGAGGACCATGACTTTGCAATGCGACCAGGATTTGGAGGTAAAATGTACAAATAATTAATGAATATTACTTTATACATACATGGGAATTACATGTATATCTAAGATTCCCATAGTTTATTCACTTGGTTACATTTTTGCTGCTGCTCGGCTAACTCAATAAAGGTAAAAGTAGGTTACTATGTTGTCTTAGGAATTATGCCTCTAAAAAACCTTTGTGACCTAGATTGTTTTCTGTGTGAGACAATGATTGCACCCAACAGAGCAGATACAAAATCTCTGGGGGATGGTGGGTATAAGTATAGTTATAGTTACATGTTAGGAAGTCAAAAGTGTAGAAACTGGGGCATGCGGACAAAAGTAACAGCAAATGTTTACAGATTGATTTTACTGTTGTGTCGTTGTATTGTTTTAGTATCAAGTCACTTTTATAGCTACCATGTAAATGCCACACATCATATTAGAAATAGTAAGATAATAATATTTTCTAATTGTAGTTGTTGGACATTTTGTCAACAATAGATGGTGCAAGTCACCTTTGTGACAATGAACAGGCTTTTAATATATCTGGCCATAATCCTCTTCATTAGATAATGGCACAGAGAGTATGTTGCACACTATAGATTTACTGTAATATGCAGCTGCAGCTTGACGTAAGGACTCGGCCCCATTTTAAAGAATAATCATTTTTAATCAGTTTAACTGAATTCATAAATGTCAGGACAGTCCACAAAGGTTTTGAAATGTGTGACAAAGATATAAACCGTCTATAAAATTGTATTAAACAATTCTTATATTTTCCTCTACTCATTAGTCATATGCAGCTGTCTATACAGTTTGTCATATGTATCTATAATCTCTGTGTTTCTCTGTGTCACAAAACAGACAATAACAAATATGTACAAGTGTTGAGTGAGCGACAATAGTTGTCAGCGTATGATGTAACGATGCGATACATGCTTCAGGGGATTAGGAGGATGATAGTAAAGCTGTTGATTCATGGCGGCCCAGTATAATGCCTGTCTCTAAATTACATTTTTGGTGCTTTATGAGTAAAACTATCTCACTTATCTATTTATTTTTCAGCTGGAGCCCTCCCTGTGGGCGTTGACGTTCAGGTGGAGAGTATTGACAGCATATCTGAAGTCAACATGGTAAAATCTGATCTTCTACTGAAAATACACGGCCTTCATTTCTCAAGGGTTTATTGTTGTGCAAAAGTGATGATAATGTCCTAGAGAACTTGCTATTGTACACAAACCCATATAGTTAGATTAGTGAAATGGAGTGCAATCTAATCAAAAATCTTTTTGAAAAAGACACTTTCTAAAACATAATACCTATTAAGAATTACACATAATTCTTGTCTGTAACAGCAACCATGTTTATATGTGGTAAACAAACAAATTAAACTAAATTAAAGTCCATCTTTGTTGACAAATTCCAAGTTAGGTTTCGAAAAGAAGGTATTATCTTGAAAGCAAGTTACCTGTTTGACAATATTTACGTTATGAACAACAATCTTTAATTCTTTCTTGATTATATAATGTATAAATGTGAATCACTGCAACCTTTTTTCCTATTTCTCTTGATGTAGTGCACAGTTACAGAAGTGCATTGCATTGTATTGAGATCTTTGTGAAAATCTTGGACCCCAGAAAAAATGAGGATCCAATAAATAATGAATAAACAAACAATGTTTTGTTCAAAAAACAATGGAAAACTAACAGATGAAGATAGGATAGACCATTCTGGTGTTAAAATTAATGTTGTGCCTCATATTAATAATGCTAATACTAATATATATAATACTAATACTAATGCTAATCGTAATAATAATGGTGGCTGATCAGTAGCTGAAGTGCATTCTGTTCTTGATGCAGGACTTTACCATGACGTTGTACTTGAGGCATTACTGGCAGGACATCCGACTGGCCTTTCCCTCCAGCAGCAACAAGAGTCGGACTTTTGACGCTCGACTTGTGAAGAAGATTTGGGTTCCCGACGTGTTCTTTGTGCATTCCAAACGTTCCTTCATCCACGACACCACCATGGAGAACATCATGCTGAGAGTGTTTCCGGACGGACATATCCTGTACAGCGTCAGGTAAGCAAATGAGTGATGATAATACTCATAATGATAACAATAATAATCATATTTAGAACACACTATGCCAGGGGTGTCCAAACGTTTTAGTGAGAAGGCCACTTCTGTTCACCAGGCTGGTCCAGGGGCCGACAAGGATTAAAAAACTTGACTGGATTCGGGCTGTTTTGAGCTTTAAAATGATCTATAACAGAGCTGAAATTGACTGAATGATAAATGTTTACCATCTCACCAGATACAGCGTTTATGGACGTTTGTGACACAATCAAAAACTACGTCAGTTCAGTCAAAAGTATAAAGTCAACGACTGAAATCCAGACGCAATGGTCTTTAGAACGAGGTCTATATTGGCTGAGCTGAAGTTGGATGGATGACACAGTGAGCTTGTGTTTTTGATTTTAAAGACTACTTTAGGTTAGCAAGGCAGAGGGCCGCATACAACAACAGTTAGGGCCGCAATTGGCTCACAGGTCTTAGTTTCGTGCACTGTGCATAGGTTTCCTCAGGGTGCTCCAGTTTCCTTTGCCACTAAAAGCATTTGCAATCGTTATGAACAAAATTACTATCATTACTATCATCACAATTTGTGAAGTGAATGGGAAATATTGGTACTCCAACAAACATTGTAAAGCGTTTTGCGTGACCTTGGTCAGTGACATGCGCTATATAAACAAAGATTAATTACTTCTTACGCATGTGGTGTAGGCCGAGCATTTAGAAGCGCTTACCAGCCTCAGTAAACACGAGCCACAGTTGATGGGTCTCTTTCAGTCCCAGATGTTGACAATATGGCGTCTCCGTGGCAGCTGGTGGGAAATCCTGTCATTACATTATCCAACACAAACACGATGGTTGACTATGAATGACGGAAACACCTTTTTCTATAATCATCATAAGGAACAATTTTAAGTCAAATTTCTGCACTATTTTGTCATGGAAATAGTTGATGGAGTATTTAAATGACATAGATGAATTTGCACTGCATTATGAAGAAAGACCAAATGATGTAAAAGATCGCTGGTCCACTTTTTTGACTATAAGTTAAAGGGGGGTTACCTAACTTTCTTTTTTTAATGGAGAAAAGTTAGGTAAGCCCTTTTAACCTCTGTGTGTGAATAAATATGTGAACCAATCATACCAGATTGTGCTGTCTCATATCTAAATCATAAAAATATTTTCTAAAACATTAAGACACTTTGGGCAGAGAGCTGATTGGCTGTGGGAGGGTGATCCTCTCTTTTTCAGTTTTCTGTTTAAAAAAGCTGACCTTATAGTGAGACGCTTTTCAGAATTAGTTACATGTATATTACTACATCGTTTTTGTAATTAATAGTGAGGTCTTCCCAGCTTTAATCTGTAATGTATGCATGTAATATGCCACTGATTCTCCACTTTTGTTTTTGTTTTTTGTTTTGTTTACAGGATCACTGTGACTGCTCTGTGCTCAATGGACTTCAGCAGTTTCCCACTGGACACACAGAACTGCTCACTGGAGCTGGAAAGCTGTAAGTGTGAATTTACTAATTTACTTTATTATCTTTGTAACATTTACTATGTATTTCTGTCAAACTGTTTTAGTCGGAACTGATTTAGCTACCTGTTTGTAATCATTTCAATCCTTGTTCTAAAAATAACACCAAAAGAGTGACCCATTTTTACTCAACTGATGAGTCAATCTGATTAATTGGTGAGGCCTGGTCAAACAAAAACTATATTAAGGCCTCTATACATCAATAAATAGGTACTACGTGCAGTTTCTGAATGCCTGACCCTGTTTTCTCATGTTGAAGATGCATACAATGAAAATGACCTCATGCTCTACTGGAAGAACGGGAACAACTCTTTGAAGACGGATGAGATGGTGCTTTCGCAGTTTTTCATAGAGGACTTCCAGCCTTCCTTCGGGGTCTCCTACTACAGCAGCACTGGTATGTGAAGAACATAAACAATATGACATTATTTACTTGGCAAAGGTTACACATGCTTTATACAGACACAATTCTTTTATATTCATCATTGAGAGATAAAAACACCATCAAAGAGCTCTAGAACTATTGAAAAACAATTTTAGCAACAGGACATCAAGGCAGATTGCAGCATCTCATCTTTTATACTTTCCCATCCTAAAGTGCAGATTTCTAATGAAGTGTAAAGTTTTTGTTGATTTTTGCACTTTCCCTAAGCCTTAGTAGATTCAGTAATGTCTAAAATTGTGGCTACACCACTTACCTCAACAAGCACCAATCCAGACAGCGCTAAAATAATATAAGTTTCAATAAACGTAATATAAACAAACAACACCCTGTACTTACTCGGTTCATGTGGTTGTTTATGGAGAGTCTTAAGACGAGTCAAAATGACCAGTCTTATGTAACTAATACAAAGTTTAGATTATAGAAAATAATCTGTCTGGATGTTCTGTTGCTAAAACTCCTTTCAATGATACGAGAGCAAGGGTAATCGGTCCTCAAAGGGCTGGTGAGGCAGCAGGTTTTCATTCCAACCAAGCAGGAGCACACCAGTTCCCACCAATTTCTTCAAGTCTTCAGGTTCAGACTGGACTTACTTGAGGTAATGGCTTGAGTCTGGCATGCTCCTGTTGGGTTGGAGTGAAAACTTACAAACCTGCAGCCACACCAGCCTCTTGAGGATCGAGTTCAATACCCCTGTCCAAGAGCACTGATAGTGCATTTTTTTTTTTTTTTTGATATGGTCATAACAATAGCATTGGACAGACCAGATACATTGTTTTTAGTGTTATAGCAAGACTGCTAATTTGCAACACCTGTCCATAAAAGGCTAGGAGAGCCCCTGCACAAATCACAACACAGTACACAGTACAGTATTTGTGTTTATATTTGGTCCCTCAAAGGTTATGTAATTACATTTCAATAGGCCATAAAAGATTATATAATATCATCAAACATAAGTAGAAGATACAGAAACAAACTTCTCTCATAAAAGCTGTAACACAATTGCTTTTGTTCAGTTGGAATATATTTAGAATTGGAGGGATATTTTTAACCAGCGCCTCTTTGCTGCCAAAAAAACAAAAAGGGAAATAGTCTTTAGTTTGAAAAAATCTCTTGAGAACATGTCATTACCAAGAAGATTATGTAACACACAGACCCAAGATCCATCAGCCTCTGGATTGAAATAATCTGTTTACAAATGCTGTACGTCCTAACGGCTGCTTTGCGTGTCTGTTACAGGGTGGTACAATCGGCTCTATATAAACTTCATCCTGAGGAGGCACATCTTCTTCTTCATGCTGCAGACATATTTTCCCACAATGCTCATGGTCATGCTGTCATGGGTGTCATTCTGGATTGACCGAAGGGCTGTACCAGCTCGAGTCTCCCTAGGTAGGGTACCTATTCTAAGTGATCCGTACATCTTGTTACATAATCATGCTTTAAAACAAACTTGCAAACCTTTAATTAAGTTAATTTGGGCTGAAAAAAAAAAAAAACTAAAGTGAACTAATCAATCATTTGTTTAGACATATATACAGTAAATAGATAGATAGATAGATAGATACTTCATTGATCCCCGTAGGAGAAATCCAGTTGTCCAGTAGCAGCAAAAATAAAATTGATCATTCTATAAAGCTAACAATAGTAATAATCAGAAACAGCCCTTCATGTCACAGCAGCAGCGTTGAAGTAGCTTCTTGGTGGAGCAGGACGGGTCACAAGGTGGAGTAGCTTCACTTGGTTTGGACCATTTTCTTTGCTCTAGTCCAAAGTAAAACGCTAAATGCTTAATTAGTATTTCTCAAAAGGTTACCATTCCTCCAGTGGATTTTCTCCTGATCCACTTGGTTAGGACCATGAATCCTCTCCGCTCTGGTCTGGACCAGTGTAAAACCACGAACAGTGTACTGCAGCAACATCTCAGATAGAAAAAAGCAAGACAAATACAAATTGTGAAGCACAAAACAACAACAATTATGGCACAGTTGTTGTGTTATGCAGTACATGTTTGTGTTTTATCATTATTTTCTTGATCAGTGGGTTGAACTAGACTAATTATTTTTCTAGGAAAGAAAAACAGCAAAAACACAGAAAAATCCAATACATCGATATTAGTCAACCATTTCTTCAGAGCCCAAAATGTTATTACAACTTATAAATGGTAGAGATCAGCAAGTTCTGCAACGCAAGCTCATATTGTTATTGATGTTATTGCTTATACAATGAAGAAGTCACAAATAGAAGGCATTCAGATGAAGTAAAAATCCTTTATTGAGAGGCCTGATAAATTTTCACCAGGCCTTTATTGAGAGCTTTTTATGTCTTTCTCCGCTGGTTCCCAAATCTTTCTCTCATTAAAAAAAATAGTCTTGAATGAATTGTGCTCATAAACTATTGAGTTTGACAGAGGGACTTGTCCGCTCTTTGTAACTAGTAGATTTCGAAGGGCTTGCCACATAATGTCATCGAACTTGAATAAGTTCACTTTGCTCCCTTTTGGAAGACGCTAAATTTCACAATATTGTAAAACCAACAGCCACTTAACATCTTTTGTCCCAACTGCTGTTAGACGGCTGAACTTTCTGTAGCGTGTTGGTGATGTGGACTTTAGTGTGTGTTCAAGGTCATATTGTTCTAATGCTGTGTTCTTCTGTTTGTTTGGGCTCCTGTGTTTTTATTCCCTATGCAGCTCAAATTAATTTCCCCTGGTGTGATAAATAGAATAGTCTACATTTGAATCCGAGGCACAAGCCAAAACCATTTGACCTTTTAGGCTGCCTTCGTTAGGGCCAAGGGACTTACAGAGGTTGATTAAACACAAGAGTCAGTTTTATACTTTACAAAGCAACGTGGGTCTTCTGGCCATATCTCAAAAAGCATTCTTTGTGGTTTGTTGTTTGTGCAAATTAATGTTTTCTACATTTCCTGAGATTAAGTCATGTATTTCAATCATGTAACTCGTGCCTTTAATCCACCAGTGTCAATCATGTCTTTTACTCAGCGCTGAAGGGTTGAAAGGTGTCAGCGTGTCTCTATGTCAATAAAGGATTTCTGCCTCAGAGATCCTCGGATTTACTTTACGGAGTGACTTCTTCAAATGAGTGTTTTTTTCCAGATGGATCCAAGAATTCAGTTATTTGCCTCTACATATACAGCTGATATATGTATACGGCAAATGCACCAAAGATCACTGAACTGTTTCAAAGAAGTTAAATATGTGAAAATGTGCTTGGTGGTTTCACATTTGGTTCACTTTGGACTAACTGTGAACACACCCTGAATATGTAGATGCTTTAATGTTACCCTGTGGAACATGCAGGCAACTCCGCACTCACCAAAGATGTAGGAACTTACGTAGACACCAGGAGAACATGCAAACTCTACACAGAACGGTGGCCCTAACTGGAGGTGGAATCGAACCCAGGACCTACTTGCTGAGGACACTAATTCTGATGTTTCGTGTGTGTGTGTCCAGGCATCACCACTGTCCTGACCATGTCCACCATCATCACTGGAGTGTCCGCCTCCATGCCGCAGGTGTCTTACGTCAAAGCTGTGGACATTTACCTTTGGGCCAGTTTCCTGTTTGTGTTTCTGTCGGTGATCGAGTACGCAGCAGTCAACTACTTCACAACAGTAGAAGAAATGAAGAAGCTCAGACGGGCAAAGGTGAGAGAGAATTAGTGACAAATAGGATGAGTATATGGAGGGTTTAGGTCAGGGTATGGCAAAAGAAATTCTGTTTAATTTTCTCAAGAGATTAAAATTGTCTGCATGCTTCCGTGTAATATAAAATAAACCATTCAGCATTGAAGTAGATCAGTTGAATTACATTTTAAGATAAGATAAGATGTACTTTATCAATCTCACACAGGAGAAATTCACATTAAAGACCTCTCCTCCAACCAGTCAGGTTTGTGGAAATGCAAGCATAGTTAGGACCTGTATAAACCCTAAATGAAAAAAAACCTTTTTTTCTGTGTTTTTGCTCTTGTAAAAAAGTTATGTGCTGTGGCTTTAAAGACAATATCAGATTATTTTCTATTTCTATCTATAACTAGCCTATAACACTGGATTAAACATAGATAAACACAAAAGATATAATTGTATTATAAAATATATTCAAAATTAAATACTTTTTTGCACAATTGCACAATTGTCAAAGAGTGCTTTCATCCTCACAAGTCAACAGTGCGTTAAAACACATCATTGAATTATGTGAAATAGTTGTCTATCATTTTTGTTCTGCTCCATCAGTTGTTGGTCCAGTGTTGCGTTACAAC
>JAPMNZ010957441.1:0-11642 GCA_029875035.1 Pomatoschistus microps | reverse complement strand
TGAGACATATTCAATACATTTTTCTATAGCTGTAAATCACAACAGTAGTTGTCTTGGAGGACTTTAGAGACTCAAACTGTTCGAACACAGGAAATGTAAAAATAACAAACGCATAGGAGCCATCCTCCTGCATCGGCAAGAAATTACTAAAAAAAAAGTTGGAAAAATTGAGAAACCTCAGAGAGGCCCACATTGAGAGAGGGATCCACTCCAGCCCTCAGGCTGTAGATCCAGGACTCAGGCTGTAGGATGGGGACTGAGGCTGTGCAGTGCGATGAGTCTCCCAGGCGGAGATGGGGGTCCAGGCTAGCATATACTATACTATTATTATGTTTTGAATATTTCATTATGCACAAAGATGTTTCAGTATTCAGATAAGAGACATTGACACACATAGCTGCACATCAGCTGAAGTATAATTAACTATCACTAATACACTACTACCACCATGAACATCTCATATGCACATAATGCTCATCATATAGAGTGCTTGCCTGGGGCCTTTTTCAGAAAAGGACTTAGTCTACTCTACTACTATAAAAGGACAAGAATTATGTTATGTAAAAATGTCGAAACACTGCGTGGCAGCAAAAAGTCTGATGAAGTCTTCACTTACACTTTTACACAACACTAATCTAAGTTATTTAAAATGATTAGCAACATATAAATCTGTGGGAAATTCATCCATCCATTTGTTTGCTTATGCTTTATCTGTTGCGGGGGCAGCAGTCCAAGCAAAGATGCCCAGACTTCCCTCTCCACACACTCTTTTTCCAACTAATCCAGGGGAATCCCGAGGTGTTCCCAGGCCAGCTGAGAGACAAGGCCCCTCCAGTGTATCCTGGGTCTTTCATGTGGTCTCTTCTCGGTGAGACATGCCCAGGAAGGGGTCCTGGAGGCACCATAAACATATGAAATTTTTTGATTTATTTTTTCTAATAATATATTAAGACACACGAGGCCATGGTTATGTAGCGGAAAAAGGTGACTTGCCCTCTCCTGGTGAGGAGATCCGTCCTGTCTCTCAGGTCTACACTATCAAGAAGGATGGAGGGTGACATTGACAGATGGCCGGTGCAGTGGTTGAAGTGGTCGCTGTAACAGACTGTTGTGGTGGGAGATAGCAGCGTCTGCAGTGCAGAGTTTTACCATATTGTTTGTTCCAAGAGTCTTGTAAAAGAGGAAAGTTGTGAACAAATCAGGTCACAAACATTCTGACTTCATCTTATCAGAAAATAACGTGTCTTTGAGATTTAAAGTATCTATAAGTCAATCATTCTTTGGGATGAGAGCATTTTGAGGCGAGTGAGGGTGGTCCTTTAACTTTTTCGATCTGGAAAAACGGATGTCTTCATTTGTGATGGATCAGGATCATCAACCACATACATGAAGGCCATATGAAGGCCCTTGAACTCTGTAAAAACATATACTTGCTCAGGATTCTTTAGGGCTGTGCATGTATTTAGGAAGAAATAATAGAAATCCATTTGACATTTTTTGATTTGAGGTGATCTACAGCAACACAAGGCATGTATTTTGTTTTTTATGGGTGCACCTTTTAACTTGCCAGAACAAAATTAGAATATTTCTTTAGGCTGGTAAACACCAATTAATTTTTGTAAATACAAAGTAGTTGACTCTACAGAGGTATTCAAAAGGATTACATTGCCTATGGACTTCCTCTTTAGTCTATTCTTTTCAGTGCAAAATTCAACAATACGTCCCAATTGTCTTTTTGCGGACCGAACTGGACTCACAATAAAATTATCTTGTTACCATCACCAATTACCACTGTCGTTAGACCCTCCTGCATCAGCAAGGACAATTTTTAACCATTTACCGTCCAAACCGAGGTGAAGCAGACAGAACGCACATGCCGCACTTTCTCAACTTGGAAGCCATGTTCTACAATATCCGGTCCGACAGCTCGGCTTCAGGAAAAGCGTCTGCGAACATAAAACGGCCTGAGATGAGAAAATCAGGGCGAGATCGAGACACTAAAGGCGATGCAATAGATCAGGGGCCAAGATGCAAAGCGGCGGGAAAAAAAGAACAAATCCGTTTTAATTTGACAGCACATTCAGCAGGGGACTGGTTTGGAAGGGCGCACGGGCTGATTGCTTTTGCCAGCGGAATTCCGTATTCTCTTAGAGCGCGGACGGCAGCGAAAACAGCCCCGGGGCAAG
Organism: Pomatoschistus microps; assembly: GCA_029875035.1. Taxonomy (NCBI): domain Eukaryota; kingdom Metazoa; phylum Chordata; class Actinopteri; order Gobiiformes; family Gobiidae; genus Pomatoschistus; species Pomatoschistus microps. Next base: position 9,456 of record JAPMNZ010957441.1, on the reverse strand, counting down.
AAGTCTCAGCAGAGGAGAACAAGAGGTTCGCGAGGCAGGCGGGGATGAGACAAAGCACACTGGGGGGTGAGGAGGGGGAGGAGGTATACGCTAACCTGTTGGAAGGCAGTTAGATCAGCGTTGTGCTGCCAACTCCGCTTATTTATAACATTCGGCTTCTATTTTTAGACCCTTGAGGCCTTTTTGACTTTTGATGTATTTTCGATAAATAGAATAGTGATTTCTTTTAACCTTTTCTCAGTTTCGAATTATTTAACAGTTTGGAGTGGGTGTGAGAAAAGGAAGGAGATTGGGAACCCCCATTGAAGAATACAATATCTGTATCACTTTTTAAAAGATCTATACAGATCTATACACTAGCTGATGGTGAGATCATTGCGTCTTGCAGATACAAAAAATAAAAATAACTTATTTTGCTACTTTTTGCAAACAGACTTCTACAGCAGAGGCAGGCTGAAGAATTTTAACAGTTTTTTTTTCCAACACAAGAGTTGAGCAGGAAGTGAGGGCAGAGAGCAGGCTGACTTAACTGGAGCATAGACTGGAGACCAAGAGCTGGATATGCAGAGACGAGACACAACCAAATCTGAAGAAACGAGGAGCAGCAGGTAAGTATAAAGAAATCCACTGAGCACAAGTGAGTAAATGCAGTATAGACTAAGAGGTGATACCTGCCAGAGAATTGTTGAACTGACCGGTCTTGATATACAGAGAGAGTGATGAGGTGCCACACACATGCCCTGCCACAAAACTTTCGCTGTAGAAACAACAAGTGTTTTAGTCACTATCTCTACACACATAGAGCCGGATGTTTTCCCACCAAATCTTATATGTATAACAGCTCAAACTCATCACAGTTGTGAGCAGCAGTTTTTAGATCCGTCCAGTTTTTAGGTCTTTGGATTGAATAAATGAAGACTTTAAGAGAAGAAAATACAGGACGTATTTTGATTACTTGATAATTTTGACTGTAAAACTCTCATTCATTCTAATATGTTTTTTTTATTTTTTTCATTTTGCCTAGCTCCTAATTCAATAAGAATCAACTTTTATCGGAGAACAGCACTGGTCCACTTACAACTGGAGCTGTAGCATTTTTAGTTACTCTTAGATGTGACCTCTGCAGCCCAATAGAGTGGAGTTGCGCTGCAGTGGCCTGGCTCTCGGAGGAGAGGAACAATGGCTCCTTGTCAGATGACTTTACCATGTGGGGCTACGAAAATGAATGGCCTCATGAGTCATTGATAGAATAAAATGGTTGTGTCATTTGTTCAAAGGAAGAAAACTACTTTTATCATTTCAATTGAGTCAGTGCCACATACCGACAACAACCCAAGTTTATGAAAGGCAAACTTGTTTGCCACTGTAGTTTAAAGTCACTTAGATTCAACATTCATACATACATAAATACATAACAAGAAATATTATTGTTTCAAAGCAATTCCACACTAATCAACATGAGGCTTTGCCATGTGGTGCTGAATGGTTGAGAAATGGAGGGTGCACCTACTTTACCATCTGAATGACCTCAAGGTAATCAAAGGGACAATACTTTCTCACGTACAAAAGTTGTTTTTTTCTGTGTCAGCGAGGGAAAGAGATAGCGTCAAACTATCACATCCAGTCCCTCTCCCTAAAATCTTTTAATCAGGTCAGAAATCTAGGGGTAATACTGGACTCAGACTTAAAATTTAGTAGCCACATCAAATCAGTAACATCAGCTGCTTTTTACCACATAAAAACATTTTCAAGATCAATAACATGAAGCAGACTTAGAGAATCTTATCCATGCATTTGTTTCCAGTAGGTTAGACTACTGCAATGGCCTGCTCACAGGTCTTTCCAAAGGGCTGCTCAGAGAATATACTTTAAAACAGCTCTGCTTGTGTACAAGTCTCTCCACGGCCTTGCAACAAAGTACATGTTTGGTGCGAGGTACATGTAGTGACATGTTAGTCTCATATGAACCAACTCGGACACTGAGGAGCAAAGGGACGGACTCCTGCTTGTGCCCAGAGTCAGAACTAAACATGGGGAGGCTGCATTTCCGAACAATCTTTCTAAAAATGTGAGACAGGCCTCTTCTCTGACAATGTTTAAAACCAGGTTAAAAACTGTACTGTTTAGCTGTGCAAACATCTGAGGGATTTTTTCTTTATATTTTTGCTGGACTGTGATTATTTATGCTTTGTGATTGTTTCTATCTTGTTCAGCACTTTCAATTGTGTATGAATTGTGCAATACAAATACACTTGCCTTGCCATTTCCTTTGTTCAAACTGATTCTCTGATCTGTTTTTGGCAAATTGACAACTTTGTAAAGTCCTGCGAGACAACGTTTTAGGACTATACAAAAATAAAGTGAATTGAATTGAGGGTTAGTTAGGACATAGTCCCTGAAGCTTAAGCCCAATAGGGAAGTGCTTGTGGACAAACTTTTGTTCCAACTCACTCTGGCTCTTATTGACTTAGATTGAAAAGCAAACTTCTCTTGATCAGTAACTGTTTGTGAGACACTCACAATTCTGGACTTAAAAACATCTTTGCCTTGCTCTCTCTGAGGGGCCTGTTGGCAGATATCGTATTATCATATTATTATTATCAGATATGAGCCAGAACACCTGAGCAATCAGGAGACTTCTGCTTAAGCCAAAGCAAGTTTGTGCTGTGTGACTTCCTGTTACTCACAATGGCAATAAAAAAAATTACTGCTCAAACAGTCTTTTGGAGCTAACTCTAATCGGCCTCTTCCATATTAAGCCTAACACTATGGTGATGTCAGCACTCAGTCAGTTCACTCCTAATATAGAGTCAAACCTTAATCTTTCAACTCATTCCTGCTAAACCAGGCCACAGACCTTTCCATTATTCCACCATTATTCTTGCCATCAGCAGATGCACTTGCCGTCTTTTTATAAAAGTGTGTCCTGCTCCGGCCTTTGCCCCGCAAGACTGGGTCATCATAATAAAGCCATTCTCTCCTCTGGCTCCTCTACCATTTCCATGAAAGACCAGTCGCCTCGCCTCTTCGCAGACATGACCCTTGTACCTGCCCCCCACTCGCCCTGAGGCTCCGCAACAGACCCTGGGAGTATGGAGGTGCAGAGAAGGCCATCTTTGTGGTCAGCGACACTAGGGTAACAGCGGCGATCACGACCCTATAGCCCTGGTCCTGACCTCTACTCAAATCCCCTTGTCTATTCACTCTAGAGCATGACCAAAAGTTATGTGTATGGTGATATGTATTTAGTAGAGGACTGAAATAGCATTTTGTTATGGATTGGCTGAAAGGCAATTAATTTTGTGGCAAGAACCTAAGGAGACATACTCCTTATTTATGCACTCCCACCAGTATCCACTCACTTGCCTATTTTTATTGCTGTTTTTTTTATGCACGGATACTATAGTTTTCATAGCAATTGTCCTTTTTTTGACTGAACTGGCTGTAGCTGATAAAGCTGTAATAATAATGGTACCTTTTTTCCCCGAATTTCCCACATAAATATAACTGCTTAATGGCATTTAAAAGATATTTCCAGACTGTTCTGTTTGAGTCATCTCCCTGCATGACGTCTGTTAGAGTCTGTATCGTAGACCCTGTATTAAAAGTGTATTAACCCAGAGCTGACAACACAATAGTGTTTGCCGAAACCTACTACAGACCACACATTTTTAGTTTTACATCTCCACAGATTTTGAGTCCATGGTCACACTTGTCACGGCTGCCCTGAGGCAGAGAATGGAGTTATGACATGCCCAGATGAAAGCTGCTGTTGTGGGGATTCCTCAGGGGTCGATGTCAGGCCCCTCTGTGGAGGTCACCAACCCATGAGTGGGCCGCAGTGGAATGCTCTGTTCGACTGAAGTGGAGGATGTTGTGATTAAAGGCATACAACGAACCCGGCTTCGTTGCGGTCATGAGGTTAGCGTGGCTCTTTAATGATTTTTTACATGTTACTTGTTGGTGCAAAGAAGGCTCACTCACAGCGGGCATTATCGGCGTACGATCTGTGTTAGGCTCGGACACAAACTAAGATGAAGTACTGAAGAACAAAGCAAGTTTGATGGACACATATTATGCAACATTTTCTTTTTGTATCAGAATCATTTTTTTTGGCCATTATAAGTAACAGGAAGTAACAAACTGGGAATTTCCTTTGGCACATGGAGTTATACAAAACGTAACTTTACTTAGAAGCATTCAGCATATTACTTTGGACCAGAGCAGGTCTGAACCAAGCGGCTCTGACAATATTTAAAACCAGATTAAAAACAGATCTGTTTAGCTGTGCATACAACTGAGGGTTTTCACATTTTCATCTTTCTTTTTAATGTACTGTGATTTTTAATTATTTTATTGCTATCTTGTCTTGTTCAGCACTTTGAGTTTCCTTGTGTATGAATTGTGCTATACAAACAAACTTGCCTTGCCTACACCCCCTGTAGTGCTGTGACCTGTTCTGCGCCACCCAGAGGCTACACCACCTCTGCTCTCTATTGCAAACGTTAAGGCCAATGCGTCAACCAGTGTCCTATTCGTCCAAAAGGGGCAGCCTGTCAGAAACAATGGGGATTCTGATGGGCGAGGTCTTCAAACCCCCCAAAGAAGATATAAAACTCCAGCTGCAAACCACCCGGTGTTGAAACAAACAGTCCTTTCCCATACTGGCTTTTGTTGATTCCGGTGCCGAGCAGAAATTACTGAAATTACCCAGGGGCCATTGTGCCATTGAACTTCATCCTGGAGCTACCCTGCCCCTGGTTGTACAACCTGTCTCGCCCTGAAAGAGAAGCCACGGAGTCATACTTTATGGACTCTCTTAACGCAGATATTATTCATTCATCTTCTTCCCTAGTGGGTGCTGGCTTCTTTTTTGTCTCGTAGACAGACAAATCACTGCGACCATGTATTGACTATCGGGGCCTTTATGATATAACTATTAATAACAAGTATCCTTTGCCTCTCATTTTCACCAAACTGGATTTGCGAAATGCCTATCACCTAGTCTGTATCAAAGAAGGCGATGAATGGAAGACGGCCTTCAATACACCTTTAGAACACTACAAATACTTTGTCATGCCTTTTGGACTCACTAATGCCTCTGCAGTATTCCAAGCCCTGAAAAAAGAAGTTATTCGTGACTACCTCAGGAACACAGTCAACATGTCCATCTGGTTCTGCAGAGATTGCTTGAGAACAGACTGTTTGTGAAAATGGAGAAGTGTGAGTTTCATGCTAATTCCTTGGTTTTGTTATCAAGGGTGGAGAAGTAGCCGCTGACCCGAGTATCTTACTGGTATTTTCCAAGCAGTGACTGAATGGCCAGTGCCTTCTAATAGGAAGCAACTTCAGAGGTTTTTTGGCTTTGCAAATGTCTACCGTCGCTTAATTCGAGGATTTAGTCCAGTGGCTGCACCCCTCACTAGACTCACATCCTCAAATATGTAATTTCACTGGTCTAATGGTGCTGATTGTGCTTTCAACAAGCTTAAGACGTTATTCTCTTAAGCTAGGTAAATGCATCAGACGTGGGAGTGGGGGGCAGTGCTGTCCCAACGCTCTGATTCCGACAACTGTCTTCATCCTTGTGTATTTTTTTCTAGACAGATGAGCCTGGCAGAAGTCAATTACGATGTTGGTAATCGTGAGCTTTTGGCTGTAAAGTTGGCTTTTGAGGAGTGTAGGCTTGGGCTGGAAGGCACAGAGCAGCCATTTGTGGCTTGGACGGACCACAAGAACCTGGCCTTCATTCAATCAGCCAAAAGGTTACTCACGTCAGGCTCGATGGGCACTCTTATTTGGTCGATTCCAGTTCACTATTACTTACCGTCCAGGTTCCAAAATAGTTAAACCTGATGCCCTCTCCCGGCAATTTGATCCCATTGAACGTGCTCGTCCAGACCCAATTTTCCCAAATTCGTGCATCCTTGGTGCCTTTTTTGGCAGGTGGAGTAAAATGTAAAGGAGGCTCAGGAGGCCGAACCAGATCAACAAGCTCTATGTGCCCTCAGCCGTTCGTAGTAAAGTCTTGCAGTGGTCACACAGCTCTCCTCTTGCCTGCCATCCTGGGGTGAGTCATACTCCGTCCAATCCTCACAGACATTTCTGGTGGCTGACCTTAGACTTCGACACTTTGTTTTGTTGCAGCCTGTCCAGTGTATGCTCAAAATAAGTGCTCTCATAGTCCACCAACTGATTATTTTAGTCCACTGCCACTAGCCTGGTCTCACATAGGGGTCACTTTGTGACTGGTTTGGCGCCATCTAGTGGCCATACAGTAATTCTTACTAACGTGGACAGGTTTTCTAAAGCTCATTTTGTGACCCTTCCTAAGCTACCTACCGCCCAAGAGACGGCCGACCTATCGATCAAACATGTGTTTCACCTACATGGTATTCCCAGAGTGACATTGTATCAGATAGGGGCCCTCAATTCATCTCCCAGGTTTGGAAGGCCTTTTGCCTATCATCTGGTTTCAACCCAGAAACTAATGGACAGAGTGAAAGGACCAATCAAGACCTGGAAGTCCGGAAATAAATGTCCTCTAAACATATACCTTTGGAGACTGAATCCAGAAAGTTGTCTCCTTTTTTCATCGGGCCTTTTGAGATATTTATCTATCTATAAAATTACTATATTATTATTTATTTTATTATTATTATATTTCAATAATTGATTAATTGTAAATCTATGGACTTGTTTCAGCCATAATTACTTGTAAAACTTTGAGTTCAGAAACTAAAATGTGAAAAATCCGGAGTATTATTACATCACTCATTGAATAGTCGGTAAGGCATGTTTTTGGTGCAGTCCGGGCTGATGGAAGCTTTTAGCGCCGAGAAGTGTCAAAACGTCCCATTTGAGGTGACGAGGCGTGATCACACAGCGAGCAGCTGTGGGGGGCTCTTAGTGGGTGGGGACCGGAGTCCAGAACACCGGGAGATGCAGGGATCCTCCAAACATCAGAGCTGATGGACTGAGCCGTGATAAATACTGAATCACTCACACTGTCGCTGTGGAGATCAGGAAAACAAAGGCTTGGTGAAGAAAATATGACTTTGGCTTTCCAGACTGTGGTTAGCTTTTCCTATTCTGCTAACAGGTTGTGACTACTTTTAGGATTTTTACTTGAGAACGACCGATTTTGAATTTTCGAGACATCTGGAACTGGCTGTGATTTCACTGCATTTAAAGCAACTTTTTTTTGTCCAAGATACACATGTTATTCTGATTTTAAAGATCTGAATCTGCAGAATTCACTGATTGCAGACAAAAGTCTGCAAAGGATTATTTCAACTTACAGCTAACTTCATCTCTGCTAAATACACGTTACATTAAAGGTTATAGCCTAGAAATCACTAGCTATAGTGGAAAACATATAGCTAGTGCTATATATTGCTCACACACATGTGCACACACACACACACACACACACACACACACACACACACATAAACAAACACACACCCATCTACTCTGCTGATGATGCTAAATCGATCATCGGCAGAGCAGAAAAAAACAAAACATAATAGTAACTGTTTCAAATGATAAGTTTGTGTAATATCTCAGTCATATTTCCTGTGTGTTGTTTCAAATGATTCAACATGGTTAAACTTGCAGTATTGATGGTAAAATGTTACTATCATTTATTTTACTGTAGAATTTGAACTGCAAGCTTTCTTTCGGCTTTGATCCAGTTTTGATTCAATCCAAACAGATACGTAACACAATTTCTTCAGAATAGAAAATAATATCAAAACTCATGGTAAATAAAAGTGAAAATGTTGTCAAAATACCTAAGAAATAAGTGTAAAGAAAATATTTGATTGTTTTTGACCTAAATGAATTTGACAGTCCTGCTCCACACATTCACTTCACACAAACAAAACACACCAGCGATGAAGAGATCTGGGGGTGTGTCCAAACCCTATGTGTAAAAGCTTCCATTGTCAATACCAGTCACAAAACCCTGCTGTTTTTACCATTATTTCCTCCATCCTAGAGCCGGAGGTCCATCCTCAACACAAACAACAAACAAAAGCCCCCAAAATGCTCCTGTGTGGAATAATTGCGGTGGGGACCATTTTGGAGCAGATGTGTGGTGGACTTGGCTCTTGCGCGTTGGTTAAATACAGTGATTTGATTAGAAAACAAGCAGCGTTGTGCGCGGGCCTCCAGCCAGAGGGTCCATTGGGCTGCTCTGTAATGACCCCCAAGGGCCACTGCAGATCAGAGGATGAAGGGCCCGCAGCCAGGACGAGGCCATAAATCTGCACTGTGCTCAAGGGCTGCAGCATGAAGTTTGGTCAGAGCAGTTCTGTGCATTTTTACAGACGCCAGGAGAAAGACTCAACAGTTCCAAACGATTACTACAACATATGAACCGGGTGCATGTCAGGTGTGTGATGGATTGGCACTCCTTAAAATAAGAGATTCTTTATTTGTCCCACAATGGGGAATTTCAGTGTTGCATAATCAGTTACAAAACAATAAGCATGAGGACCACACAACACAAGATAAATGAACAATAACTTTATAAAAAAAAAAAACAATAAAATATTTAACTTCAGCATTATAAAGAAGCAAGCAAACATCTATACATGTTAGCAGCATGAGAGTATGGGACAAAGGTTTGGTTAGACAAAGTGACAGTGGACACAAATGGTTTCATATGGCACTTTCTGACATTATTATGTACACAAAGCACAAATCGGTCTTTAATCAAACTCTATCAGATGTTTTGAGCGCGGGCTTCACCCCCATTCTTCCTTGGAGCCTCCTCAGTCCTGCACCGCACGGCCTCAGTCTTGCTTCACAGCAAGAATATTTGATTGGACCTCTAGGCCTTTCTGTGTGGAGTTTGCATGTTCTCCCCCTGTTTGAGTAGGTTTCCTCCAGGTGCTTCGATTTCCCCTATCACTTAATACATTACAATACAATAGGAATTATTGTGAGTGAGATTTATGGACATGGTCATCCCGCTCCCTATGGACCAACAGCTTCTACGTGTTTGTAATTATGGCATTTCCTAATTTCCTGATAATGAAAGAAACTCAATTATCAAGTTTCAAATCACAAAAGTATTGTACATCACTGAAATCTATATTGATTAATTGGTTTCTGCCCCTCACCCTGGACTTGTTCCCTCTCCACCTCCTCGGCTTCATGCTGTGGTGCCGTTTGCTCTTTAACACTAGAAGTCCAGTGGAGGTGCCATTTAGCACTTTTACCTAAAAAACCCACAGCGGTGCCAATTGACTCCGAGGATTTTAGCTAACAAATTAAGGGGCAGTTTACACGGAGACACTGCAGCGGTAAAACGCTATAGTTGGATGTCGGTTACTACCAACCGTTCATACGGAGACTATGTTCCAGGGGGGTGAAAACGTAACTATTCAGATCTAGCCTGGAAAGTGGGACAACTCAGAAACGCTGCTCAGCGGGGCGCTTTTTCAC
>JAPMNZ010957438.1:0-10878 GCA_029875035.1 Pomatoschistus microps | reverse complement strand
CTCATGATCTCAAACACTACTTTGGGGTAGCAAGGCAGAGGGCCACATAAAATGACACTGAGGGCCGCATTTGGCCCCCGGGCCTGAGTTAGGAAATGCCTGCTCTACAATCTTTAAAAGGGGCATGGCTGTAAAGGGGACTGCCAAAGTCAAGGTGGTTCTTAAAAAAAAAGAAAAAAATCCTTACAACTGCTCCAAACATGTCTACAAGTGCATTTTTCAAACCCATGCCCACATTGACAATAAAAATGCATTATCAAAATATTACATTTTGACTGCAAGGATTCTATTTATTCGTGTGACCAGCAGAAGGCCAGACAACAATGCAATGCAATATAGTTACATAAAAGCCGAGAGGATTTATAAGATGGAATGTTCACAACTAATACCTCAGTCTTTCACAAATAGATGCTCTAATGTGTCATGGAAAAATCTCTATCTCCACTGATCTATCAAAGCAAGAAAATAGAGGCTGCATCACAAAAACTTAATGATATAAAAAAGTTTGGAAGTGAACGTCCGCCTGCACTGTGGATAATTTAATAGGACTGAGTTGAGTTTGCATGTTCTCTGTATGTCTGTGTATGTTTCCAGCACCACTAAAATCATGTATGATACCTGTTTAACCATGCAGTAACCCTATCCCATTATTCTGTAAAAAAGTAGATTTGCCTTTCTCTATGGCTCCAAGATCTTGAAAGCAGGATCATACATTATGCCTGTACTTCTCTCATCCTCCTTGTTGCAGATCCTTAAGCTTTTGAACCACATTTTTAATTATTTATTATCCTCCCAGACCCATTCCATCTTTTAAATGACATGTAGGGATGTCTGCATTTTAGGCTAAAACTGCCATCTGAGGCTAATTTATAGTCTTCCAGTTCACTCTGGGATAGACCCCTGGAGGTATTTCATTTTTGAACTCTTTTAATTATTTTTTCCACATTCAATCCCTTATGTATTCAAACTATAGTATCTGTTCTCCACAGTGGAAGTGCTCATAACTTGTAATATATGTCCTTTTCACTGCACTGAGGGTGCATTATGCAACTTCTCATCTGGCGGATCAGCATGTCCGAGTAAAAATGGAAAGTTTTGGTTCTTTTTCAATGACCACAAATCAGAACATATGTGTGTAATGAGTAATTGGCTTGTCAGCATTACTTGCAATCTCCATTGAGATACAGTGTATTTAAAGGTGGTCAGTAACTTTTTAAAAATCATTAATATTTCTGACCATGGGGCAAATAAGGGTAGAGTAAGTATTATCAATCTATTTTAAATTAATTCATCAAAATCTATTCAATTTGATGACCAGTAAGATTTTCTGTTAAACCAATGTCGAGGGGCCTCAGGGATTTTTATCAATTTTGACTAATCAGGAGGCTGCGGGTAAGAGCGAGTCCAGTGCATGTGTGCTCGTAAAATGTTATTCTCTTTTCACAGTTTGAATAGTATTTGACCTTCACTTTAAAGCCACAATATGGAGCCTTTCAGCCAAAGCAAAACCATCCTCATAAATCTGGTGGTGCTTCTACATAAACTGAAGAGTGAGATAGATAGAGCTGTACAAGTGCTGTTCCAGTTCTGAGATATGTTGTTTCTTTTCACAATATTTGTTATTAAATAAAACCGTTCTGCAAGAAGCTTGCTTCCTAAGGGCAAAAAAATACTTGCTGTTGAATAAGTACTGTGTGTTTATTAACATGATCACGTAGTTATCAAGGAATCCTCATTGAGTCTTGTTTATTCAAAGGTTTTTGAGTTATTTAAAAAAAAACACCATCAGTTTTAAAGGGGCTGTGTAACATTAATGGTATCTTGCGAGCGCTCAGAGCTCAATTCTGTCTGTAATTGGAAAGGTTTTGATGCGTTTGATTTTGACTCAATGCCACACTTCTTGACTGTGTATGAGTAGCCCACGCCTCTAATGATGGCCCAAGGCGTCTCCAGACTTTCTTAGCAAAATCAATCCCCAAATGAGTGTGAGTTAAAAAGAGAGAGGATCAGCTTTTTAATCGTCTTTATTATTCATCGTAGTGTTAAGACTTTCAAGAGCATTGGTTAATAGCCATTCTAAAAAATAAATAAATAAAACAGATTTTTTGTATTGATTAATTATACAATCATTATTTATACATATACAGACAAACATGTAAAAATAGATGTTGTAATCCATTTGATTAGTCATGTGTTTCATTCATGTGTTTACTGCCAGAGGAGACGGATAAGTGCTGAGGGATTCCTTTTTTTATTTCTTTTGAATAAAACAATTGTACTTGGCTGCTTAGGGCAGTTTTGAACCAAATTGATTTTGTTTCTCATTTTTGAAGGAAATCCATTATCTGACCTATTCCTGTGAGAGTGGCTTAAAATTAGACTTTTTCTCCAGAGGATTACTGCAGATGTTTACGAGAACTGAAGAATGGTACCTCTTTGTTTAACATTTTGAAACGTGATATTGAGGAATATTACCAATGTAGGAATGGCGGAGGCCAACTCAAAGCTGCAGAACACAATCAGAACATTACAGCTGGAGAATACACAGAGACAGCTTGGGCAGACCAGGAGCGATAAGCAACATGTTTATTTAAAAAGTCACTACTGGAGCTTCAGTTCAGTTTAGTGAATTTCTGTCTGGGATCTCTTGCCTTTTTAATGTCAGGGTAGGCTGATGTTGTCCTCTCTGCAACCAGCCAGACGAACCCAAAGGTTCTATCCATCTATCAATCTATAAGTAAGTAAGTAAGTAATCTTTATTTATATAGCGCCTTTCACAGACCATGCAAGCAAGACCTATTGTATGCAAAACCTATTGTACATGTTTTTAATGGTGGTGGAAACTGGAGCACCGGGAGGAAACATTCACAGACACGGGGAGAACCTGCAAACTCCACTCTGGGCACTGTCGAGGGCACTATCCACTCAGCCACCGACCTATCTAAAGCCGTAAACCATAAATTGCGATCACACACTCATTCATCCACATTCACACCTCTACACCTCTCAGGCAAGCAGTACTGTCGCCCTGTGCCACCACGGTTGGGTCATGGTCCTGGCTTACCTGATGGATTTCAGCCAGGGGGCCCAATGTGGTTCTATCCCCTTCCCTTCATGCATTCACTCCCCACGATTTCCTATATCACGTGCAAACTCTCGCTTCCTTCACTGTCATCCCTCTCACATTTAACACTCTCGTCATTCCATCTATACCTTGGCCTACCTCTGGGTCTACTACCACAACTATTCATCATCTCTCTTCATCCATTCTCTGCATGCCCATACCATCTCCATACACATGCATCTACTCTACTAGCTTAACATGCCCATTCTTTGCCCAACTGTTACATTCATCATTCTATTCATCCTGGTCGCACCTATCATAGTTTCTCAAGCCGTTCATTTAAAATATACAACACAGTCTGCACATCCACCCTTTCATAGAACCACTTCTTCACCCTTGCATTTACATTCTTCTCACCACTCCATTCACCACACCAAGAACCTTGCCACCCTCAGATATCCCATGTGCACATACTACACACAGCTTCCATCTGCACTCACTCCCATTTCTTCTTGCTTCTGCCCATTCAAGGAACCAATCATACCGCTGTTCTCTTGCAGACCTCATCACTGTTACTTCTCAACATTCACATTCAACTTCCTCCTTGAACACCACCAAACTCACTCCCCAAAATCATAATTTCTCCCTCTGAATGTATCATCAACTTACGTAACTTATGTACTCCCATATTCAGAGAGAACCACACGCTCACCCCGTCAACAACTCTCACACAAACTCGAAGAGATTCATTAAAGACTTTTCACACCTTTCAACAACCTTCCACCTACACCGTACAAACAAACTTGCAACAACGCCTCCCTGCCAACTTATTATACTCGTACTATGGATATTTCATAATAAAATGTTTGTTAAACCAAAGCTTGTCTAATAGCACAATGCTGGAGCTGGTGGAAAATCACCAGACATCACTTGAATGTTTTAGTTTTCTGAAGGCCAAAGCCACCGTGGCAGCTGCTGATTGGAGCATCTCCATTCCTCCATGCTTTAAAATCACTTGCTTTCTGAACATCTTTGGTCTTGTTCTTTGTAACATCAATAGATTGTAATTTTTTCACTCTTTCTCCAGATCTTTACTTTATTTTGGTGAACATATTTGCAATCAAGAAGCAAACAGACGCTAAAAAATCTCAATACTAAGCACATGTTACCGTGAACCGCTACTGTATACTAAGGCGGTATATAAATAAACATTACTGACTTACTTACGTACTTACTTACTGTGTTATATCTGAGTGACCCACGAATGAGCTTGGTTCGGCCGCTCACCGGGCCCTATGTACGCAGACACTGTGTGGACTTCGAGCCGGGTCTGAACCATGGATGGACGCTAAACCAAGTTCATGGTGTGGACAATGCGAGGCTCAGTGTCCAGGGAAACAGCAAAAACACTGAATACAAAGCGCGTTTTCTACTGTCGAAAATCAGGCTCAATAGAAGGGATCTTTGCGCACCAGAGCAACCTGGAAGTTTATTCTCAGTTTCGTTCATACAGAACAAAGTTAGGACATTCTTTATATAGTCAATGTTACATCATTCACTGAAAGACTGACGTGTCACATCGAGAGACATCGAAAGATCATATCAGAGTCACAACACGGATACACAATCGGAGCAGGTACGCAATCTGAGTCCTTGTGACCTACACAAGGCCAGATCACTTGTATAGCTTTCTATTTCCCATACTACCACAACATTTTGCGCAGGAGTGTGGCCAGGCGCTGTGGAGACAGAGGAGCGCATCCGCAACCAATGCTTAGTAACAGGGATCAATCATAAATGTCCATTAAACTACATTTGCGATAAGGTCTGCTCCGTACCTATTGTTGCCTGGAAAGGTTATTTATCTGATTAAAATGTTGCTCAGTTTGATAGGTATAAAACTTCAGACGATTTAATTATGTAAGTTTTTACTGCTCAAAAATATTAATCTTTGTTGTGTGTTGGCTCTCCTTTCCATAGATGTGACCTGTTATTGAAGTGTAAGTGAAGTCAGTTGCTTGTCTTCAATGTCGTACTGGGGACCATTCCAGGCAAAACAACATTTGGTCTTGGATAGTTTTGCTTCTAACACAATGTTTCCGGAGCACTATAAATATGCCCGTAGGACGAAACTTGGATTTTGTCCTCAGGGCAAGTTTAAAGTTATATTAAAACTGAAATTAAACCTAAAGTGACTAGGATTGTTTATTCCTCTGGTGTAAACACATTAAAAAGACTTCACACTTGTCATGATTTGGAAAGGTTTCTGGCTTGTTGTGACGCCTGTCAGAGAAAGTGAGGTTTAAAGTTGCACTTCTTTTGTCGCTGGAGAATACATGAGAGATAGCGGCTGCTCGTTTGACTGGGGGCATGCTTTTGGAGCCTGTCTGATTTCGCACTTCCATCTTCTGCTTCTACGGTTCATCTTGATAATTCAGAAAAAAGCTGTGTGAGCGGGTTTTGTGAAATAACCTTTTGTCAATATAATTTCAACTTTGTGCCGGGAAGTGGGTGTGTGGTAGAAATCAAAATTTTGTATTGTATCATCAAAGACTTATCAGGAGGATTGTGTGTGCAGAGCTTGTAATCAAGATCTGTGTTGAAGGGCAAGTCAAGTCTTTGTGAAAGTCGAACCACTTCTGACCCACATATGTTGTATATATAAAGTGTATTATATATGTCATGTATATAAATAATACACTACTGACAGTATTACTACTGTTTTACCAAATATAGAAGTTTGCACTGAACTGAATGAAAACAGAGTATCTGATGAATGCATTGTGGCTGCAACTTGAGAAAGTGATGCTTTCTTCAAACCTTTCATAATATTTTCCTGCATCAAGATTCTTTGGTGTGCGTTTTCTTTCTCAAAAATGTGCACAAAAGCCACAGCTGCACAAATATGATATTCTCCAGGTCTCCATTCCAATACTGGCCTGGCCTGGCCTGTCTTTGCTCAGCATCAGAAACCTGACCATCACCAAAGAGATATGGTGAGCTAAAGTGAAAGTAAGTAAACACAATATCTCATTTCAGTTCTGTCCTGTTCAGTGAAAAACCTGCAACATTTCCATGTGGACAATACTATTCACTTTTGGACTTTGTCATAAGTGTTTCATTAGTGCTCCCAGCCGCTGTAATTCTTGAACTGAATAGGGAAGTAAAGTGGTTGGGTGCAGCATGGAACAGTAGGGTTCGGTGAGTGGGTCTATTAGTCCAAATGGAGACCTCTTGAACCTTAAGAGCCACCGTAGATTTAATCCCCATGGAGACACTGATGAAGGGTACTACCTCAGCCGTCTTCTTGTCTTTTCATTTCCTGCTACTCTCAAACAAGTACTAGTTTGGAGTGTTGTTTTGTCCACATGAGGATACAAGAGCAGGAAGCAGCAGCAATATATGTAACATTTTCACTAATTAGGCAATAAGGAGACTTACTTATTGGGACTTTGTTTACGTGTGTACCATTTAAAAATGCTCTCAGGAACTTTGGAGATGGGCTCTGTCTGCAGAGGAGAATAATGTAATGATTCAGAGCACATTAGCACTTGCATCAGAATGAGCCTCTTCCATTAGCGGGACCGTCTGAACATCCTGTTAGTAGCATGTAGGAAGCACATATCTAACAGATCTTGTTCTTTTCAAGACTATTTTAAGTCTAGTAATGGAGATTCATGAGTCCATATCTATATTGTACAGAAAGTTGTGTCTTGTAATCAGCTCTGTCTGTGATATAGAAACTTTATTATGAGGATTATAAGTAATCGTTACTTTACTTTTGCTTTTTTGAGGCTCAATCAATAAAATGTATTATTTGTTTATGTAATTTAGTTTTTTTAGTTTAAAGACAATCAAAGTATTTGAGATACGTGAACACTGGTGATATGATATCTGTACTAAACATGCAAAGGCCCAGGGCATTCCAGGGTTCTCTCTCTCTCCAGCCATCTCTCCTTGGCGTATGATATTTTGGAATGAAATCATCACTACTCGGTGTCAAATTTTGGAGATACAAACATATTTTACTTATCGGAACCCTTAAAAATTGGTTTTACACGTTTAGCCTGATTAAAGCCTCATGATCTTAGTAGTTCATAGACCGTTCACATTATCCTTTTCTCTTTATAGCAACTGTGTCTATTTACCGCCTTTATTTACTGCCTTTATTTGCAAAGTTATTCTGGTGCTGTTTTATTAAAATGTATGCTTTTGTCTTATACACGCACTTATTCCAGCATACATCTATACAATTCCATCATTTTATAATTATCAATGTGTGATTTTTTTCACCACATCGACAAGACCGATTCCTAGTTTATAGATTGTGCTCAATGTCAATGACACTAAAATATTGACTTCCTCATTTTAGCTTTCAGATTAAAATGGATGTGCTTTGCCTGTGGCCTATTCATGAAGTCATTATATCATCTACTTTCCAAAATGCTGCAGCAAGACCAAACTCTAGACTGCACATGCGTTTGTTCACTTTCATGCATGTTTTTATTAGAGGTCCACGCCAAAGCACAAAAAGCAATTACACCTTCTGCCCCTCAACCCAACCATGCCCACCACACCGCAGCCCAAAGCTATATTCAGCCAGCATTGGACATTTTAGCCGAGCCTCAGGTGATCCGGCGAATTGGAGCATGAGACGGAAATGAGGTGAGATGGATGAAAACCAGATGAAGTTAAAAAAAAAAAAAAAAAGTAGTGGAAATGGGTGCGACGTGATGTGTTTCAATAACTAAAGACATAGAGGGGAAGAGAATAAGTAACCCTTCAGGCGCCAGAGGTATTTTCAGAATTTTTACATAATGTGCGGCAGACAAAATGTGGAGCTGGAGAGAGCACAACTGAAATCAAAAACAGAATTATTTTAACAAAAGTAAAGATATAAGACTAATTTAGGGACGTGTATGTGGGAAGCCAGGTCGCTGTACAGAAAGTGTTCTGGATTCAGGAGCTCATGTAGCAATTCCACGCTGTTGACAAAGGGATACTCAGTTATAAATCAATCAATCAACTTGTATTTGTAGAGGGCCCTCTCCTACACAAGGCAACACAAAGTGCCTCACAACTCAAGGCACGAATCATAAAAATTAAAATCCACATAACATGAAAAAATAACAATTTAAAAATATGATTAAAAAAACATCAAGAAATATTAAAAACATCCATCCATCCATCCTTCCATTTTCTTCCCCTNGGCAGTCAGAGCTTCACCAAGAACACAGAGCACCAGCCCCTCACTGATCCTCCTGCAGGTGGTGAGTCCACAGGAGCCTTGATTATTAGGGGCTTCAGGCAAAGTGGGGTCAAGTGTCTTGCCCATGGACACAATGACCACAGTGGAGTTGTGAAGTAGGTGTTGTGGTGGGCTCGAACCCCCAACATTCAGGCTCCAATGCCCAAGCTCTACCAACTGAGCCACTGTCACCCCATATGAAAAAAAAAATAGAAAATAAAATTACACAAGTAATCAAAAACCTTAAGACATTAAAATCATACATCACCACAGTTTATGCACAGCTAAACCAAAGTGTTTTTAACCTGGATTTCAAAACTACCAGAATCGATGCATGTCTCGCATTTTCAGGAAGATTGTTCCAGATTTCAGCTGCATAAATCTGAAAAGCTGCCTCCTCATGGCTAGTCCTGACTCTGGCCATCAGCAAGAGGCTGCTTGCTATGCTCCTCAGAGTCAGATTTGTTTTGTTTATGGCACTTTATTACAATAATTACATCATATTTTCTTGGGGTACTGCAAACATTTTTTTTTTTTAAATTGCAGCAGAGGTGGTGTAGCCGCTGGGTGGAGCAGAACACGTAATAATGATAATAATAGTAACTACGGATGAAACACCACAAACAACAAAACAAAGAAAAATAATGAAAAGTACATACATCAGAAATAAACATGAAGGGGTTAAAACCTAATAAAAAAATTAAAGTCTGGATCCCTAGTTTATTTGTCTTCAGTGCTTTGAGCATCTTGCACAGCTGTTCCAATGTTGCGTTTCACTGCAAATGGATAACTAACCATGGCTGCACGTTTTATAATGTTTTAAAACATAATATAATTCAATATTGTTAATGTAATTATTATTGTTGGCTGTCAATATGTCTTTGTGAGTACAAATCTCTCTGGTAAGTGGGAGACAAAGAGAGATTCTAAATACAGACCAATCAGGGTCCGAATGTATTTGGCACTGTTTCCCCCGGCTTGTATTCTCAATGATAAGAAAATGACACTATACCTCAGACAAAGTTCATCTACACGGGAATATAACTTAAAAAATACTATGGAGTTATCACAATGAATAAGGGTTTTGCTCCATTCCATGTCTTGCCCTTTCTGGAATAAAAAAAAAAAGCTATTTGCTGCGTACTTGCTCCCAGTATTTCTGACATCTTGGACAGGTTTCAATTCAAACCAGTCCAAACATGCGGTGATCATGTTGGCGAAGACTCAGAAGATGTCAAAGGCACGTCGATGGATGAACAGAAGGTGCCACATTCAAATGTCAGATCAAAGCTTGTAGAAGGGCAGCAGATGAAAAGATTGTAGCCTTGATCTGGAAGACGCAGGGCTACAGTTTATGCATACATACGCAGACTGCGGCGGGGAGCCACACTGATGCATCACCTCTGCTCTGTGCGTCCAGATGGTTTGAATCAAGCGCTTCAATTAGAGATTTCAGCGCACAATGCAGGGCACGGGAGGTGAAAGTTGTCACGAGGTAAGATTGAAAGAATGTGTTCGTTTCTTGAGTGTATTTACATGTGAGAGGGTTGTTGCTCACAGACGAGGAGCATTCGTGGGTTTTATTGAAGGTTTTGGCTAATGCGATCTAATGAAATTGTCTGACTTGCCCTTTACTTACTTAAGCAGGTCAGAATTTTGCTTTAAGTAAAATGCATGAAGTAAAAGGACTACATGAAGTCTACGGAGGCCCAATAGAGACACAAAAAAGAGAAAAATTGGAAGAGGAGACTTTTTACCAGCCCGATTTGTTTTCCTTTTATATATGTCCATAATTATTGATTGATTGATTAATGATTACTACTGTTGGTGTTGTAGGGGAAACTAAATACTTCAATGAATGGATCCAAGAGAAAAAACTTGTCTTTGTGCAATTTATTGAAAAGGTGATGAGAATAAAACAGTACAATTAAACTCTGCAGAGTCTGGAGCGAAGCAATCCGAAGCTTGCCTAGTTCCTCTCTGGTCTGCTCACATACGACATTTCAATAACACAGTCCTGTAAAGAAAGTTCTAAGAATAAGGCATGAGACAGCGGGGGTGAGGTTGATCTATGCAGGAAGAGAAGATAGAACCTAAAGGTAGGAGAAAAATAATTGTGCACCTGTCATAACATTTAACATTTTTATGAGCAAAAGGAGTGAACACGGCAGTACCAGTCACGGCTAAGGTTATGTGAAAATGACCCTAGCACAAGAGGCTTTCGTTCAAATCGAATCAGTGAATTTGGTACAATATGTTCAAATATGAATTTTGCCAAAACAGCGTCCATCACTTCGGCAGCGCGGTGGCGTGAGTGGTTTGAATCCCAGTCGGAACAGAGCCTTTCTGAGTGGAGTTTGCATCCTTTCCTCGTATCTGCTTAGGTTTCCTACGGTTGCTCCGGTCTCCCCTAACACTAAAAACAAGTTCAATAGGTCTGAATGTTATGAGTGAATGAATGGTTTGGGGCTTTGATGCACCGGTGCGTTCAACATCTCGCTTCTGTCATCCCCGTGAGTGGAGAGAACAATATCTGAACTTTGAATATTGCTTTGGGTGACCTTAG
>JAPMNZ010957390.1:0-12774 GCA_029875035.1 Pomatoschistus microps | reverse complement strand
TATGAATGAATTTTGACACTCGGACACACTCGGCCGTTTTAAACAGTACCGCAGCTTGTTGACTTAAGTTGACCGTGGCGCATAGAGGGTAAATAACGAAACGCAATCTGTGGCGGTCGGTTCCGAATCTGTGGCGGTGCGCCACAGATTCGCCTATGTGTGGGAAACACTGTGGTTTCACATTTTAGGTTGAATTACAGAAATAAATACACTTTTTTGCCATGTTTAGGGTTAGGTAAGATGTTTTATTTTTTTTGAGACAACAAACTCACCACCCAAAGTGTGTATATATTTTCTCAACACATATTTCCTACATCCTCATTTCTGATCAGGGTCAGTGCCCCTGTTTGAATCCCCATTGTGCTGTGAGCTGTGATTATACTAAGCCGCATGCAGCAGTCCTCTTTCATGAAGGCCCTGCAGGGACACACTTAGAGAAATGGGATCCAATTTGCAGCCACAGACTACATTTGGAGTCTAACTCTGGCCTGATTCTGCCAAGTCCAATGCGAGGAAATACCAGTGAAATGCAGAACAAATTATTCTGGGAAAGAAGTGACAAAATGAAGGTGAATGTCACAGATGTCAGGGTGAGTGTAAAATGTGTAAAATTATAGGCTATATCTGGGATTCAGCACTACAGGGAGACAAAAGGGCCTTAAGTTAAATACACCAGGGAACATATAAGTTACATAAGTTATAGCACTATGGCAAATGTGCTCATGCATAATATTACAGAGGGGAAAGGTGCATGGTATTGTTATAAAAGCCAGTGACCGGTTTACTCTCAGCATGAGTAAACAGATTTGAAATACTTTCTTGTATACATTTACAAACAAATCACAAATTACTATGATGAGTCATTTCACAAACAGGTGCCAATGAGTTCAGATGTAACTAGACATCAATATTGGGCATACCCTGTGGTGCAAGGGACAGGTGTCAGTGATGCTGCTTCAGCAGCGGACTGGCCAATGACTACTCTTCCACTACTTGGCGCCACTACTCCCAGAGCTCAGGCTTTGGCGCCAGCTCTCACTCAGAGCTTGGACACGCAGTCAGTGAGTCTAGTGCAATAGTCAGCATCACACACACTAACTTCAATTCAAACGCCTTTGGGATCCATGATTTGACTATAGGTGCAGCGCTCCTGATGAGAGGGGCAAGGATGAGGATGGTGATGAGGATCTGCAGCTTGGACTCTCCAGGGACCACAGAAGACGAAGGTGAAGAATGCGCTGCTAGCAGTCCCTCTCCTCATTACGGGGTCAGAGCAGTGCACTTGGCGCTGCAGCAGTCATGCAGGTGTACTTACTGTTTGAACATTTCCACAGCAGCTGATTTACAGCTCAAGTGTCTACTCCCCGTCATTTTCCCCCTCATTACCTTATCCCCTTCTCAAGGTCTGCACTGGAGAATATACAGGCTCAATTAAGCCGTTCTGACCGGAAATCCCATTGCTCATAAATCAGCTCCAAGGGCTACTGATCAGCACAGTGGAAAGAGCAGGCTGTGGAGTGTGCAGTAATATAAATCAAAACAGAACTACAGAGGATATTGCAGGAGATAAAATACTGTTGTACTTCGTGCCGTAAATCCAGAAAATAAGTAGTGATTGTGGTTGAGTTGTGATATGCCAATAAATACACAGAATGAATAGAGCTTTTGCTGAGTTTAAAAACAGTTTCCCCCGATGAAAATTAAGCTAGTCTAAGCAACTTCTTTTTAATTTCAGGGAAAATTAGTTATACTTTATTGGTTGACATAGAGCAATTTATCACCGATTTGACCCATCCTGCAACGCTCTACCACCTGTCTGGACGAGTGGTTCCCACAGTGCAGCACCCGGAGACCCATCTCCAGATGTTAATGTCCGGCTTGTTTAGGACTTCCAGAGCTGGAGGATTGTAGATGTTTCCTGCAGGAGAACATGCAAAATTCACAGGGATTCGAACCCAGGACCCTTCCTTCTGCTGCTGCTTCAGTGGGCGTGGCTGCTCCTGCACCTCTTCCTGCATGGTGGGCCTGCACACCTGCATTTCATGCCTCTAAAATTCTTCAATCTTCAATCTTTTTGTAGTCAATATTCTCATGCCATTTTCTAGCCACCACTTATACCAGTTATCACGTGCTGCTCACAGGCTCCAGTTCTGCCACTTAACTGCTCCAGCTTCAGCTCCACAACCTTCTTTTTGCCTCTGTGGCCGTTTTGCTAATCAGGCTCCCACCTATGCTGCCCAAATTCAGTTAATGTCAAGTCTAGAATATAATGAATGAGGTGTATTCTTGAGAGAATTAGCTTTAAAATGATGTATAACATGCCATAATGACCATATAAACTATGTTCAATACTGCAGAAGGAATTGAAAGAAGAATTGGTATATCCAGTTTGTGTGAGCGTGTTTCAGACCATGATTACGACACAGGATTGTCAGAGTAACAATGAAACTGGAGGCAGTCTTTCTTTGCCTCACAATCACAATCTTCTATAGTGATTGTTCAAATTCATCCAAAATCCAATGTCTTAGATCCACTCATTAAACCAGCACCATATCTCTGGAAGAATAATTATCTTGTGTTACCTTTCAGAGCTGCTCTGTCCTGTGTATATCTAAAGGATACTGTGTTGGAATATTTTTGCTAATATTTTATGAACTAGTCTCACATCCTCACAGTGGACGGATTAATCCAGCCGCAGATTAAATGCTGCACACAGATGGTTCGCCTGTTGCCCGCACATCATCTGATCCTTCCGCACAATACATTGAGGCGACGAATTGTGTGTTTTAGCCACATTCACTCCAAACCTAATGAACAAAATGTGTGAGAACATGATATCAAATTACTATATATAATTAACCTTAGTTCTCCTTTCTATTTGAAAATGTGAGAAATGTACACACACAGACAAAAAACAAAAGCTTAGCCTTAATTCAACAAATGCTTAGTTTAGTAAAAGGAGTGTGGCAAATGCTCTCCATATTATCACATACTGTACCTGACCCAAACTGGTCTCAGAAATCTCAATAAGTGAAAAATAAATCTGGGAAACACAAATCACAGAATTATTTGAATCTTTTTTTATGGTTGAAATGGTTGAGTTTGATCCAGCTTTAATATTAAATACCAAAATCTTTATCAGCTGTTTTGCTCCATATCTCCACATTTTTGCTTGGAGTTTACGTATTCTCCTTGGGCCTGCGTAGGTTTCCTCCGGGTGCTCCGGTTTCCCCCACCACTAATAACATGTACAATAGGTGTAAATGTAACGAGTGATTGAATGGAGGGTGTTGGCAATTTGGGAGCTTTGATGCGCCAGTGTGTTTGGCGTCTCGATTCTGTCGTCACCGTGTTTGGGTGAACTTGGTCAGTAAAATGCTCTATATAGATAAACATTACTTACTTAACAATATGTCACTATGCATGTATTAATGTGCATGTAGTTTTTATAATATACTAGTTTCACATTTTAAGTTGAATTAAAGTTTACTTAATGAATTTTTGAACAATATTCTAATTTTCGGAGTGTCAGCTGCATAGCCCGAGGTTCTATCCGTTGTGAGGGAGCTGCTGTGACAGACCAGAGCAGCTTTCTTGTGAGTAAAGACATCCGCACCACAAAGCTGTAGTGGTGAACGTGTTAACTCCTGCCCTCATTAATCTCCATTGGGCTGTGCTCCGGAAAGGCCAGATTACTTTCATTTTGGGCCTCAGACTCCCATTTAGCAACAAGCTCCAAGCCATAATTCAGCCATCATGAAACAGCACAAAACAAATGGTATTTACCTCAAAGGCCATATTACCGCAGCAACAGGGATAGGGCCAGGACTAAGGAGGAGGGAGTGAGGTATAAACAAGTTTCAGAAACTCAATCAGAGAGGCCTTTTTACTCTGGCTGAAGAGTGGTGCTGTCAGGGCAGTATGACGAACAGCTGCAGGGAGATAGAGCCTGACATCACGTCTAATCCTGCTCTAGTCGGATGTTGGGGTCAGACTTCATCGCTATGGCAACTAAATCCAAATAATCCTACAAGGAAGATAAGAATGATGCTGATAGTGGTCATTGAAGATAATCGTTCCAACTCACGCATGTGTGGAAAAATGGAAAATGACTCAAAATATATACTCAGGGTTCATAAGACAATATGAGATCCCCTTACTAACTAAGACAGTAAATAATTTGTTTATAAGTAAAGTGGTTTTTGAACTAGGGTTATGTTGAACACATTTTTTCATCATTTATTATTTGGCCAATAATTCTTTCAATTTGTCGATTAGTTGTTTAGGCCCTGAAAGCTTAGTGAATGTGGGACTTTTTTCATATATTTGACCAAAGCCAAGGGTTAGGGTTATGCTCCTGGAGAACATGTTCATAGAGATTGCTTGTTACAACTTGGGCTGTTTAACTAAAAATACTTTGTAAACACATTTCAATTCACTCTGCAGTTATAGAATGATGTGAGTTGTAGACCAGCATGCAGCTAGTGAAAGCTAAATTATTAAATTCTTAAATAAATTGATTGTTTATCTGCATAAACAGATAAAATAGAGATGTTCTAATAAATCAACCACATGAGGTCTATATGCACAATCAAAAACTCACTGGTGCAGCTTTAATCTCCAACCTCTTCCAGCTCAACTCCAGCTCACTGCACTGATTAAACAGCATCACTGAGTGCAATTGTGTCACTCATTTACATTAACGCCACCACGGCAAAGTGCTGGAGTAAAGTCCGGCTCCTGGACATGAGAGCAGTGGGCCCAGAGCCATGAGCCAGAGTCAAGGTGAAAGAAAGTGTTCCAGGCCAATGAGCTGCTGACGCTGGGCACAGATGATCAATCCTGTTCGGGCCACGAGACAAGGGCTACTCCTTTGTGTGAATAACTTCAGCTGCGGAAAAGGACTTCCCTGTTCCATTGTTCACTGTTCTCTTTACGAGGAGTTCTGGGTTTCTTCACCTCACAATATATTACCCTTTGAATTTGAAAATGTCCACAAAATAGGAGCTTAAAACCCTTGACTATACAGCAGAAGATTGTTCTGGGTGGATGGGCATAAAGCAGCTGCTCTCCGTGGGGGTCATGATATACTATGCTAGAGGCTGCGAGATGATTTAAGATGATATTCTATTAACTTGATCATTTAAAGTAATAGTCTATTTTTTTGTTTTAGTAATAGTTTATCATGATACAATTCAAAGTGACACATTATATAGTTTTTCATAGGGCTGCACGATATAGAGAAAAAATATCTCGATTTTGGTGCGTGCAATATTCGTATCGAAAAACTGCGCAATAACATTTGAAGGTCATTAATGTATAAATGTATGAATATTTGAATGTCATTATTTTTTATATTTGTCTCTAGTGTGGGGTTTCAATGCAGATTGCAATTTTAGGTGAAAGACAAAAATATTGCAATAATATCTTTATCGCAATACTATACACTCATATCGAATATCTCTCTAATTTCCAATATTGTGCGGCCCCTGTTTCTCATGTACCAACAGTGGTAATAAGTGGCACAAAATTAAACTTGGATAATCTAATTATTCATGTGCTGTATGCTTTGCCATATTCTTAACTTGTGTCTTTTTATGTTTTAATAGTTCTAGAGCCCTTCAGTTGTATATAGGTAGACTGTTCCATAGACCAACTCCTTTGCCCTGGGTTTTTGGAGCAGATCAGTTCCTCTGAGGATGCATCTACATTTTCTAGTATGAAAGATCTCTTGTATGAGGAAGCATGAGATTGTGAGCCCTCTTGTACATTTAAAGAAGAAGTATTATGCATTATTTTTGCCATTTAAGAAGGAGAATGTTTACTCATTACTTCATGCTTAAAACAGTATATTTTGCAGAATGTGTCCTTTAAATGAAATCCGCTCAAATACATGAGAGGATTTATCATGATTTGGTCCTTACTTCCTAAATCTTCTGCCAAAAATATTTCAGTAAATGGGGTCATGAGTTCACACATATTTTAGTTGGCTCCGACTGAAAAGTCTGGGAACCCCTGGCATAACGGATTGAAAATATATACAAATAGTCCAAAAAAAGAGTCTTGTATTTCTTGTAGCTGCTCATTGTGTTGCAACAGCCACAGTGGATGCAGTGCAAGAAGTAGGTCTGCCAAAAACATGTTCCGTCACTGGTGGTGTCTGTAGTTTGGACAAAGCCCCGCGAGCAAGAGCACAAGCCTCAGAGCGACGAGTGACATTTCACCATACTCAATTGTATTCACTGTTTAAGCAGGAGTCATGATCTGGATTGTACACGACATTCAATGTTACCGTAATCAGTTTTGACACACTTTCCATCACTGTCATGGCCGCATCCACACCTATAACAAGAAATACCAAAGTGAAACTGGCAGAAATGTGAAAGTCTGTTCAATAAGAGGCAGAAACTACAGACCAAAATCAAAGGTCAACTTTTCACTGTAGATTTACCTGAGAAAATTTGCTGAATAAACAATAACAAATATGTGTTCAATGTTTTATGGATGACTCACTAATACATAGACAGCTTTTTGTGAACAACATTGTGAGGTTTGTGACTTTGAGACTATTCCAGAAAAATGAAATTCAGATAAAGTTGAACAACAAAAATAGACACATACGTTTTCAAAACCAGGCCAAGCTTCAGGTCAAGTGTGTGGAGAAACAATGAACCATACAGTACGTCAAAATGTGTCAGTCTTTCACTTCATTTCTTGCTATGATTCCTGCAAGCACCAAACCCCATCCCATGTGGGCTCAACAAAAAACTATTTTGATAAAGAACAAATCACTGTGGACTGTAGAACAAAGCCAAAAAATGAAATAAAAATGAATCAGTAACTGTCTTTCAATAATTATAAGGTAAATAATTAGCCCAAACCGTCCAAAGATGATTATAATCAGGTTCTTTGAAATATAGTGAAAGGACAAGTCTAAAGACTGAAGTGCTATATTGATGACATTGTAAAATTGCTGTTTCTACCTTTTTTTTTTTCATTTTACCACTGCCTTTCTTATTTCATCTTTCTTTTTCACACAACTTGAGTGATTCTATCCATGCCAAATGCGACATGTAAATTTCTCCTGTGTGAGATCAGTATAGTCCATCTTCTCTTATTGCAAATACTGTTGGAATATTCCAGAGACAAAAACAATTAACTGAAATGTCAAATGGTCAAATGTGGTATTGCAATTTATAGTATTTACATATTATACATGATACAAACATATGCACACACATGAACATACCGTACATACACACATTTTACAGATTCCTTTTCACTCCTGTCAAAGCCCGAAATCAAACTTATAAGCACCAGTAACCATATTCCTAAATTCACCTTATACAGTTGCTTTGCTTCTTTTAATGTTATTTATAATTCATTTAAAACTCATTTGATTGCACAACCATATTCAGATAAGGCAGTCATGTACTTCGCTTGAATAATTTACAGTTTCTAGAAAAGCGAATCCCAAAAACACAGCACAACAACACACTTGATGCACAGCCAGCTTTGACTGCGAAGAAGCTGAGCAGGTTACAATTCCCTGTTTCCTCTTAAATAATATTCTTTGTTTAGTTTCATTGTGTTCTGCGAATAATTGAGCCCGGACACATGGGACAGATGCATTTGTGGTGTTCCAGATTCCCATCACGTCCCATAATGCACCACAGAAAGTGAAGCAGTTTCATGTTTCAGGATCACAGCAGCAGCCCGGCACTGGTCAGGCGCACCGGGCTTCAATGAGCTGAATCAGAACGGAGGAGGAAGAAGAGGAGAGACTGTCCCAAAGGCTGCTGCAGTGAGGAGGAGGCAGCTGGCTCAGAGGTGTGCGCCCTATTTTTAGTTTCCCTTACGAAAATCTCAATATTAAACAGCTGCAGGAGCATTTGCACAATAAAAGACTCGTTTGAAGCAGAGAAACTTTGTGTTTTCCCGATACTGAACTCCTATTTCCAGTGTTGGGGAGAATACTTTGACTGTGTATTAAGTTACTTACAACAGCTTTAAGATGCATTTGACTTGTTATGATCATTTTATTTCTATTTTTTGCTTCATGCAATTGTATATTTTTATTCTTTTCACTGTTTCCAACCTGAAATGTTCAAAAAGTAAAAAAAAAATGTGATGCCCCCTCCCCAACAGTCCCTCTGTAGACCAAAGGAAGAAAAACTATCGGAAAAACAGGTGAAACGGTATGAAAACAATATTTGTGTAATTAATTTATCACTGTATTCCAAAATCTTGGAATAATTTTACACTTGTTATTATATAATGTAAACAAACAATTCTATGTTTTGATATTAATATGTTCAGTATGCAATTCAATTCAATGTATTTTTGTATGGGCCAAAATCAAGCTTGCATCCATCACTTTTTATCTAATATCCATGTCGCAAATGCATGGTCAAATTCCAAATAACGGCCTTTTAATCTTCAAGAGTATTCCTTCAGTTGTCCGATTATGTATTCCCGGTACATGCATTCCACAACCCCACAACAAATGCTTTATGATCTCTCTAGTGTTTATTGCCTTTTTACTATGTTGTTTTAATGCTGTGTAATTTATGTGTGAACATATGTGAAGCAACCGCTAACCCTGGACACCTTACCTTCCTGTTGCTAATGGTCAGACTTCCTCGGCTAAACGCTCCCAGCTTGTAGAAGCAACATATGGTGAGTTTTGAGAGTCTGGCAACGTTTTAATTGTACATACATTCCAACTTTATACCTGCAGCGAGTTGTTGTGGTAGATCCAGATTGTTAAGTCATGTGACGCTGATGTTGACAGCGAGCAGCTTGAATAGTCATAGGCTGCAAATGACCGGTGTGACTAATGTATACAAGGAGAGAGCAGAAGGAGGTCACCGCAGACATGAATAACTGAGACATCTCAATATGCAACCAAAGAGCAGGCACAAAGCATGTTTACTTCTCTGGCTCATAGACTGGTTGGCTTCATAATGTACAATAGAGTTCTTTTGAAAATAGAAAAATAGATTAAAATTACAAATGTCTAGTTGTGAAATACTTTATAATATGGCACCACAAAGAAGAATCTAACTCGGACTAAAATCATGTGAAAAGATAATAAGCTTCTGTATTCAGAGGTAAGCAGTGACGTTGAGCACTATCCACAAGTAAGAAAGGAGGTTGTTTCATTTATTTATCAAATATAAAATATGTATGAGATTCAATCTGCTGGCAGAGGACCAAGCAGAACAAATGTTGAGTGGAAGAATCTCTTAGTCACTTTATGGATGCTTTTTTGAAAGTTTCACTAAAGCATCACAATATCTTTCTTACAAACACTCTTATTACACCACAGCACGTCCAGCTCACCTACTCGTGTGTGCATAAAAACATGTTGGACTAAAAGAAAAACCCCAAAAACAAGGAGATCCAGTTTAGCTGGTTTAAGGCTTGTTTCCACTGCTGCCTCACCTTACACATACTTTTATATTTGCTTCACACTGTCTTCAGTCAAGAGGAGCTTCTAGTATAAAAACCAGTAAGGGACAATAAGACAATATACAAATAATCAATATGATGCACCCCGCCCTTTCCCAAGTGTCGTGATGAACATGCTGGTCCCTTGGGTGCACTAGTCTTCAGAGCCCATGCACTTTGTCCTTAGCATGAGCAGAGCCAGAAAGGCCGCTGTCCCAGGAGGAAACATTCTGCCTTGACTTTCTCTGGACAACCACACTCTATTCATTGACAAATGTTTTTGAACAGGAATGCTGCAGACAGGATAAATTCTAGTTGTAGATATATGAGCAAAAACTGCCCCATTTATCTGTGAAAGGACTGTGGGAGGTTTGAGAGGAAAGGTCTGTATCAACAGTGATATGAACATGTAAATAAGTTATGGCTTCCATTACACTCTTCGCTGTAAAAGCCATATATGTTTTTAGATTTCCCCGAGTTCTGCTGACGTGCAGAAAGTAGTGAAATATTCATGTTTGTTTAAAAAATTCAAATGGATGTCCTGAACTTTCTCAACATAGCCAATCGCAATAAATGATTTATTTTTGAGTTGCAATTAAGATAAAAACCTTGTTGCGATTAAGACAAAACAAAAATAAAGGTAGATGGTTAAATAATTATTTCTACATTTGGTGAATTTCTCAACATTTCTCAAAAATGCAATATCTGGCAATTTTAAACCTTTTACCAAAGCTATTGTTTAGAGTTGGTTCGTAAAGGCGCCAGCAGAGGGAGACCACGGCACGTCAAATGCTTTCATCCGCTTTAGCTGCAAGGTAATCATTCACTAATAGATAATAAACATTCCTGCCTTTTAACAGAGATACGAAATTTAGCGAGCATAATTCAAGGAATATTCAGCTATTATTATCACTATTGTTATCATATAGTAATGTTGTTCTATGGTTGTTACTGTTATTATTATCTAAATTTAATAATACCGCTATCATTCATTTAAATGAACTACTACGGTTTAGTAGCACTTCAGTAAGATTTTACTTTTGCATCAGCTACAGTACGTCTGTATAATATTGACGTAATAATGTACAATGTGTTATTAATTGTGCTTAAAGCCTTTCATAGCAAATTAGCTTTAGCTATAGATGTAGTGTTTCACATGTTGTTTGTGTACACTTGCCCCTACCACATAACTATGAATGTAAAGACCATAGACCTAGGTATATTCCTATTTCGTGATACATAGTTATCTATTGGACATCTTACCAGGACAGCAGCCGTGTGGCTCCTCAGGCTCCACAGGTGGGTGTTTCTGTCCTCCGCATACTCTGTCTTTGTCCCGCCGCGCACTGCGTCACGACGACTCACCACAAGTTCCCCACACTTTCTAACGAGGGAAAGACTGCGCAGTGGTCTGCTACACAACAGACGTAATGTAAGTGTGTCATTGTTGTGTTTTACTCGGTCTTACCTGTGCAGCCTGTGACACGTGACAGCGGTACGTCTACTACCGTGTTCTGACGGCGGACTCCGCGTTGACCCTGTCTAAGCATAGACTGTACATATTTTTAGCGTATTGCCATTAGCTCGGCAGATTGCATACCGCATAAGTAACACTCCTGTTGCTTTCATAACATTTGTTTGTTACAGTTGTAGCATGCTGGAACACTTCGTCTTAGATGAACCTGGAACAGCCCCAAACAGAGCTGGTCCTTTGAAAATGGAGGAGCTGTCTGTCATGGCCCTGCTGCAGTGCCCTCTGTGCTTGGATCAGCTCGATGCCTCAGCGAAGGTCCTGCCCTGCCAACACACTTTCTGCAAGTCCTGTTTGGAAAGACAGGAGCCAGCGCACTCCCAGCTGTTCTGTCCAGAGTGTCAAACTCCTGCCCAGGCCAGGACAGCAGAGGAGCTGCCCACTAACCTCATGCTTGTGCGACTTCTGGAGGGCTTGCAGCTCTCACAGGGGCCCACAAAGAACATGCTGACGCCCCACTACAATGTGCCCTCATCGCTTTTTCATCCCAGAGTGGAGGATGCTGAAGGACCACAGCCAGAACTGTATAGCTACAGAGAAAAGCAAGGCCAGAGTGAGGTGAGGAAAAGCCCTATTATACACTTTTGACTGTCTCATTATGAAATGTTACACATTCATAATGTTAACATTTCTAGTCAAAAAAAAATATTAAAACAGATAAAAAGAATGCCTTGGCTTTGACCCAAACTTTGTACAGTATATCTAACTCTTCTGGCATGTGCCAGTATTATATACAGAACAGCTGTACTGTATATAATACTTTCACTGTTGTGACTCCATCCTCTGAATTGTGGACTACACACTGTACAGAGTGTGTTCAGAGAGTGTCTTTGTGATTCTGCATTTGACCAGAGTGATGCAGTTCTTATGTGACAGGAGTCCTTATCAGAGACTTTCATTATATGTGTGCGGCACAGTGGCATGGATCCCTTTGTCAGTCACATGCTCCATTTTTCTCTTTTGCTTGCGAACAAGACCGGAAGACTGTTGGACACCTCTACTTGAGGAAGGGCCTCTCCAACACCGTGATCATAGGTCTAATAATCCCCCCTTTGCTGGTGGAACAACACCGAGAGGCGAGATCGCAGGGCAAGACTGACAAGAACATTCTGTATTAATTCTTATTCTAGTTTGCGTGAGTGAAAGCCAGTTTGGTTTTGGGGGAAGTTCAGGTTTACTTTGAGTGAACTCTGAAATGTTGTCTCTTAAAAAGAGTTTAGTGTCAGTCCAATGTAAATCTCTGCAGCAACAAACTCCACAAGGGTTTCAGACCTGGTTCAGATCACACGACTAGGGTCAAGTCTGGTATTGTATAGCCATAATTGCATGAGAAAGCCAGATCCTGTGAGACCTCTGAAGCTATGCAGGGCCTGGTTAATACTGTGATGGGAGACCTGGGAGACCTGGGAACACCAGGTGCCACAGTGGGGCGGCTGTGGCTGTAAAGGGACTAACTGCTGTTGTGTCCTGAGGCAAGACGCACTGACACATTGACCTCATGGACCAGTTATAAAACTTAACAGTTCATTTATGAGTTATTTAACAATAATATATGTTATATAGCTACATAATATCTGTGATAATGTGATACCTGTCCACTAATTCTACCTTTTCATCAAAAGCTGTTTTCCTAATGATTTTATTATTGATGGGATTGCTCCAGATGGGTCCAGATTGATACAACATCTATACTGTTACTTACTATTAATAATACTTCTTATATTATTATTTGAAGCATAAGTTATACAATTGTTTATAATATATATATATATATATATATATATATATAT
>JAPMNZ010957348.1:0-14184 GCA_029875035.1 Pomatoschistus microps | reverse complement strand
CCATTTAAAATTCAATTTCTGATGGAACAAATAATCCGTCTTTTTTTTTTTCATTGCATTTATTTTTTTTTGAATATTTTGAAGGTGAATCTGTCATTTTGAATTTTTATTCACATTGAAATTTGTAAACTGAATTTTTAGTGACTGAAATGCAAAGACAAAAATATTCAAACATGCTTTTTCAGGCTAAAAAAATTCAAATGGAAAAATTCAAGCTAAAAAAAATTCAAAATCTGATGACACAAAAAATCTTCAACATTGTTCACTTATCTTGTGCTGAGTGCTCTTCGTTCCTACTGTTCTGTAACTGGTGAAGAATCTCTCTTATACTTAAAAAACCCTAAGATAAAAAACTATAAAACCAAACCGTTTTGAGGACGAGGAACCACTTGGATGGATTTAAAAGGTAGTTACATTTTTGTGCTTTGAAAGTTGAGAATTGTAGCTTTTATTACTATTCACATTCATGACAGATTTCGAGGAAATGATTTGCTTTGACAAAAAACAAACATAAACTTGAGGGTACCTGTACATATTTATAGGCTCTTTTCGCTGAGGGCTTCGAATAGTCGAACAGTTTCAGGGTGTAGTCTCTTGATCCAGAAGCGAGGATCTGCTCTGATGGATGGAAGGCCAGACATGTGACTTCATCCACGTGGTCGTACAGCGTCCGGATCACAGGATGATTCTCCATGTTCTGCTGGGCTGTTTCATTCATCATTATCTGCCAGGAGTAAATCATAACCATGCTTCAATTATCTTTTCAAAAGAACCGGTACATTAACAATTACAAACTGAACTGTCAACCATTAATGAGGAAAAACTCAAAAAGTACAGCACTTGCTGGACTATTAAGCGCACCTGTATATAAACCGCATCAGCAACATTTTTAAAGTAAATGTAACTAATGGAGCAAAACAAGGCTCATTTAATAACAAGCTGTTTTAATGCTCTGTAAACTCATGATGGTCCAAACACTCAAACTTCAATCTTGAATATCCTTCTAACTCTTGAGCCAAAATCCAAAGTTTATAAACAGTCCTAATCACATAAAAAGAAGGCATGTGTTTTTTCCCTGCTCCTTCTTGTGTTCCTTCTGTTGTTCACATAAACACACCCGGAAACAGGAATGTGCGCTATGACATCAGCTCTGAAGATCAACAGCTAATGGAGGAAGGATTTGATACGACTGACAAAACATACAAAAACCTCTTTAGATATGATATAAATTATGAGCGGCCATGAATTCTACTTCTAATATTCCACTATCAACAAATAGTTTTAACAAATATCATGGGGACCAAACAACTCAACTCATATATTGATGCACTGATATACCGAAGAGCATCACTGGTGCAATCCCTCACCTCGATGGGCATGGCACTTTTGGCCAGCATGCGTTCGGTGTCCAATATCTTGATCGACGCGTCGGCGGAGCCTGTGGCGATCAGCTGTCCATCGCGGCTGTATGTGGCCACTCGACAGGGCCCTTTGTGTGACGTAACATAACAGGTCTCATACTCTGAGGCCTCAGGAGACATGGTCTGCACGTCTGCATCGAACTCCAGATCAATGCCCACTCCGGGGGCCACTGTGTCTGATCGACCGATGGCATACTGAACTGCACTGTCATCATTCTCCAGCCCTGAAACATAATGAGAGACATTTCAATCAAAGTTTTTGTTAACTGGAAATGGGA
The DNA here is from genome assembly GCA_029875035.1 of Pomatoschistus microps. NCBI lineage: Eukaryota > Metazoa > Chordata > Actinopteri > Gobiiformes > Gobiidae > Pomatoschistus > Pomatoschistus microps. Next base: position 12,485 of record JAPMNZ010957348.1, on the reverse strand, counting down.
GGAAATGGGAAAGCTCTTGATGTAGTTCTGAAACAACCCAAAGATCCTTCTCATCACTGAATCTTATTTAGTGGATCATGGTACCACTGCAATGTTCACAAAACAAGCAGAACCTTCCCCACAAATACATGACACTTAAAATACAGTAAATAAACATGAAATTAGGTATAGTTTCCTCTACAGTGTCATTATTGAAGAATCTATGTTATTTGTTTTGGTTTGTGAAAGAATTGTTTTATCATCTGAGAATTCTACTACTTTGAAAAGATGATTTACAGGAACAAACGATTGAAAATAAAACAAAAACAAAAAATAAAGTATACAGTGTAAAGGTCAAAGGTTCAGAATAGTCCAACATAATGAAACAGTGGTCAAGTCTACTGTTCGAACCACTCGAACCAAGACTACTTCCGGATGTCATCCCTTCGTATTACAGTTTGTGTGTGAGAAGCCTCAGTTCTTCAAGATGTCTGCACATTAAAATCAATGGTTGGTGCCCATTGGCTCCAAAGGACAGCCGAAACATTAGTGGAAGAGGCCCATTTTGACAAGTTCTACTTCCGCAGAACCAGAGTAACATGTGAGTGTTCTGACCAATCAGCGCACTGCTGATCAGAGCTGTGCCAAAGAGAGACACACTAGACAGGTTTTTAGAAAAAAATTCATGATGACAAGGGACACTAAAATCCCCACACAAATCGACCTTTGTGAAAGCTCTGGGTTCCCTTTCAAGCGGAGGACCAGCTGTTTTAGTTAGTATTGAGATCTGTGGGGAATCTATCCATGTGAATTTAAGATGCAGTGGCCCCTTGTCCATGCTGGAGATGGCTTTAACCAGCAATAACCAATCCAGTTAATAAAATGATGTTGAAAAATGATAACTAATACAATAATAATTTGTGTTACCGCAATATTATGTTTTCGTTTACATGCCGCTTTGTCATCTCTGGAGTCTATATAAACCGGATTAGGGACCGCAGAAAAAGAAAGTTAGATTAAATCAGATAGGAAAATTATGACTGAAGTATTGTAGACAAACAATAAGCAAAAGTAAACAGCATAACAGACATACCCATCTTGGCAAGTTGCATGAGCTGCTCGGATGGAGACACCACGCTTTGGGGCTTGACTTCGGTGATGAGGCTGTTGGCGATGTTAGTGTAGCCATCGTAGAGCAGCTGGCTTATTATCAATCTATACAGGTGCTGTCGGTCTCTCAACGTGGGCTTCGGACGAAACATGTTAGCACAGATCAAAGGCCGAAATATCTGCAAAAACAGCAGCACATTAGAGGTTCGCATTAGTTTAAAAATAACATAAACACAGTCAGCTGTACGTTTTTAAGCTGGATATATTCTGACGACACTTGTGTGTATCTACAAGATATTAGTATCTTCGCTAAGCTAACAGAGAATGAATGGAGCTCATGCTAGTTGAGTTAGCTTAACGGCTACAATGGCGAGGAACAATGCAGTTTTAGGGCAGTTTGCGTTCGCAGATAATTACTAAACCCGAGCGAAATCTTGCACATATCCTAAATGAGTGTGATTATCAGTCAGACTAAAGTACCAGTGTTTCCTGCCCGTAATGCACATAGATTAGCGGAGGTGAAGCCCAAAGTTTTGGTGCTGCTTTAGGCGTCCGTGAGTGACGTATGACGCTGTTGTACGTAATGTTTTTTTGTACTTTTCTTAAAAATATCTTTTTTGGTTTACTGTCTATGGTTTTCATGCTTTTATCTTTTGTGGGCAGTTCAGTTTTTTATTGAATGAAACACAAACAATATCAATACTTTATTGATATTTACAGTCTATGGTCATAACTCACTTTAATGTGATTACATCCACTGTTATGTCTGTTGGGTTTATCTATATATTCGAGTTTTAATATTAAGATTGTTTTATGCATGCCTTTATCTTTTTGTCTACACTTGTATTATTTGTTATCGAATATATGTATATATATTTGACAGTGCTTTAAAACAAACACTGCCATTTTGTTTTTAGATGAAAGTCACACATTTACATGTATTCATACAAATAGTATTGATTGTAAGTTCCTTGACTTTGTTTGCCAGTATACATCCACATTTTAGGTAGAATAAATCCCTCATTATCTTGTCTCATATGCTCTCTGTGCTTAAACAAGCCATACTCATCACAGGTTAGGGCGGGATTGGTAACAATGATTGGTCAGTTTTTCTATTTTCTGTTATGTCTCTTGTGTGAAGTGTCTTTGAAGCTCTTATTTTACATCTGTGGTTATTCTTTTTACATTACGAAGACATTTTACCATAGAAATATAACATGTGTTTGGATAATCTCTTCTGCTATAGATTTTACTGAAAGTTTCCCTTACGTTTGGATTGACTCAAGACTGGATCAAAGGTTTGTGGTATAAGGCAATAATTTGCATTATTTATTAAACTATTACTATGTCATGGGACACCAAAATGGACTCATGACTTTATCTGGTTTTGTAATATTACTACACTATATCTTGATGAAATTATGTCAAATAACATCAATTCACAGACAAAAACAAAAATAGACATAATGTTGTCAATGAGCGTGGTGTCGTCCGCAAATTTGTTCAGCTTCACAGATTCGTGGCTGGAGGTGCAGAGGCTGCAGGATGAAGTGATGGGCCAGGTTTTTGGCGTTGTCTACGGATCTGTAGGAGGTCCAGGAGGGTGGAAGTGAAGGACTTGAGGTGGGAGAGGATCAGGTGCCCAAAAACTTCATGACTACAATTGTAAGTGCCACAGGTCTGCAAGGTCAGTGCAAGGTCCAGTGATCCAGGTCTTGGGGGCAGGACTTATACTGACTCAGTGTCTAATTGAAGTTCTTTTAGAAATTCATTTTGTGTGTCCTTCAACAGAACAATGTAAAAATGACTTCTGTCTGGCAATGCAGCGTACAGACTGCAATAGGAGGTGTTCTGTTGTCATGACGACACACACAGACAAAGCATGCAGCCTTGCTGTTGCTGTGGAGATGAGCGGAGTCTGAAGGAATTAAGCACTGAAATCATCATTAAAGATGTTGTATATTTCTCTATCTATATAATTATTTCAATTGTTTTCAAACCTTATCAGTTTATTTAGAAATGTTAGAAGTGAGCGAGTTCTTCATTTGACTATTTAGAATATATTTTACTTCAGACCCACATTATAGATACAAACATTATCATGAAGTATCTTATAATTAGTGACTAATTATAAGATACTTCATGATAATGTCTCCATGTTTCCGTTCCAGTCATTGTCAATATCAGCATTCCCGTCTTTAGTCATTCTCCAACTTGGTTGAACACATTTAAGTGAAGCAGACGTTTTTCAGTGAGTGAAAAGTAGTGGTGGTTCATATGCATAGAAGTGTGATTTGTGTCTTAAACCCAATCCAAACAAAATCATCTCTTTCTCTGTGTTCTTTTCCTGACTCAAAGTCTATATTGAACTATGAAAACGACACACAGCATATAGATTCACACAGAGCATGATACTGAAAGAGAATTGTGTGTGTTGGTTGTGTAGTGAATGTGGTCTAGAGGAAGTGGGTATTAGTTAGACTCAAAGCCCGGAGCACTTCAGCAACAGCACTCTCCCCTCATGTGCATGTGGGCGTATGACCACGGTGTGGGAGGAGGTGTGTGTGGCCCGGAACAGATTTGCACACAAGCAATGGACTGAACACAAACCGAAAACCTGTACCATTGTTACAAACAAATTGTACAGGTTTCTAACAGAAAGAAAAGGGAAGGTCTGTGTGGACTAAAATGTACTTTTATTTATCTATTTTTTATTTTTCTTACAAAATAGCACTTCAATTAAATTTTTTGATTAAGAACTTTAAATAGATAGGTTTAGACATTGTTTTAACTGGCTCACATGGCAGAACACCAACTATGAACATATCCTGCTACGTATTTCAGAACTTGAGATGTGGATTTCACCTTAGGAATGTTGTGATGTATTGGTTTAAAAAGGAACGTTAAGTTCTACTTCATTGTTGTTAATGTACTATGCATACAAAAAATGCAACATGCAACACTAAGTTTTGTATTACATAAATAATTACACTGCAATTGTTGCAATATTTAGACCTCGGTATGGTGTCTTCATCAAACATATATGTTTGCATTCTTGTGAGAAAGAGCCCTGTTACTAATTGACGCTTTGGGCTCAGAGCTGATTGGCTGATCTCTCTTTTTCAGTTTTCTGTCTATAAAAGCTTATCTAAAGATGTAAAAGTTTAAAAAATAAAGTTAGGCGGACCAGCAGGCAGAAGTAAATTTTTTGTGCATGTGCATGGATAATCCTTTGAGTGCATACAGGCAAGGCAAGGCAAGTTTATTTGTAAAAAATACATATGAACACATTTATTCATCAATTACCAGTTTGCATTAACTATGATGGGCTTACACAAAAGCTTTTTTGTTCATTCACAGTGAAAGATTCTGGCAATATCTCAACTTTTTGCATCAAAACATTCAATCATGTATCTGCAGAGACTATTTTATGGCCTTACTCTGTTCCCTTTCATTACTGCACATCATCGTGTTCAACTTGTTCTCCGGAAGTCTTTGTTTGATAACCACCCACCCACCAGGCAGCCAGCCTCTCTGCCTCCTCCTCTCTGCCTCGCAACCTTCGGTGTGCATCTTTCCTCACATTTGCATTTGTTCTCCTTCCTCGTGTTGTGTCAGAGAGCTGCGTCTGACTCAAGTGAGTGAGACCGGAGACTGGTGAGGACGCTGAAATGTTTGAACATGGCTAAAAGGTAAGAAACAATCTCAACTTTGATATATTCATTGGTCTGTGTCAGTATCTTTGACTTTGATAGGTGTCAAAGTCACAATCCAAAAGCGACAACAAGCTGACTGCAATGCAACATGGAACTTGTTTTGAATTCACTCTACCAAAATAATATAATGTAGACTATAATGAAAACCCAACTATGTAGGATACTATCACTACACTCAGCCTTTGCATATAGTATGGAACACTGTTGCATATTTACATAGACAAGAGGAAGTGAAAAAAACACCTAAAGTTTCATGCGATTGTTACTGTGATTCTACAGGTGGTGCAACTAAAGGATAGCAGAATCACCCAGATTCACCCAGTTTATTTCCATAACAGGTGCATAGATGAGGGTGCAACAAGTCTATTAGGACATGTTCTGGCCATTTTGTAATTGGATATGTAGTGACAGCCACGTCAGTTGAATACAAATAGTTGATAACAACTATAGGGAAGTTGTAGAAATCTTAGATATTATTGTCAAGTGTCCATCAATAAACCGATGAGTACTTCAATGCATTATTTGTCTCTTGAATTCTTCTCATTGTTTGTTGTATTATCAAGTTTTTCAGGTTTGTCTTTAAATTAAATTGGATTTATGAAAAAGACAACAGGTGGAGCCCTGAAACTTTAAAAGTGATGGAAGACTTATAAAATGTATAGCAGAAATACTTTAAAAACTTGTAGGAACGCTCTTGTTGGAAGCCAGGTCACTGCATAGAACGTGCCCATTGGGTAGTTGGTGTTAATTTACCTTCACAAAAACATGAAGATGTTCAAGATCCAGTCATCTCAGAAAATGTGGGTTTGTAAGATCTCAAAGAGCTACTGAAGACAAAAACAATGTAATGATGTTGTATTATGGGACACTGTCTTTCTAGAGAAACATCTGAACTGGGAGATTGTAAATAGTGATAAAGTTGAGGTCTGACACAAACTGTGCTTCTCTTCCAGGTAATTAGAGAGCAGGCTGTGGTGCCTCACGACAGCAGTCCTGTTACCATGGAGACTGGTAAGCCTGAATTGGCGAGCGTTGCTTCTCACATGAGCGCGGTGGCAGCGCAGACGGAGCGGAGGATGGAGATACAGGCCCCTCTGACGGCTGTGTACATCCACACAGTGCCTGCTCTGCCCACTCAGCCTGCTCTCGCTGTAGCGGACCCCAGTGCTCTGCATCTGAGCATGCCGCCGCTTTACTCCAAGGAGACGCTGCCTTTCCTCACTCTGCACATTGCTGGGGGACTCCAGCCAGGACTGAGCGTCACAGCCACCCCTCCTGCAGCCAAACCCAAATCAGCAGGAAAACACTTGTGTCCTCATTGTGGACGGGACTGTATGAAGCCCAGTGTTCTTGAGAAGCACCTCCGCTGCCACACCGGGGAGCGGCCATACCCATGCACAGTCTGTGGAGTGTCTTTCAAAACTCAGAGCAACCTCTACAAGCACAAGCGCACACAAGCGCATGCACGACTCTCATCTGAATCAGAGCAGAGCACTGTGGGCAGTCTGGACAGCTTGTCCCGCTCAACAGAGACGGCCAGTTTATTTATGGACGAGCCAACTGATGACTCTATGGGAGCAGAAAGAAATGCAAGTTTACAATTATTATCTCCAGAAAAGACAAAAGTTGCCACCCAAACCATGGATATAAATGATACAAACATTACTTCAAAAACAGAATCACTAGTAACACACTTTCTCGCAGATGACAAAGCAACCAAAGAGCACCTTCCTCCATCAAACCGCCATGTTGTTCTTCAGAGACAAGAAGCAACTTTGTTTTCCAAACAGTGGGACAGCGCTGTGTCCAGTAAATCCAAAAGCCATGAGAGCACTGACTCCGGCTTCAGTGAGAGCAGTGAGCACTACCCCAGCCCAGGGAGTCTGCTACCTGACCACAGCATGGATTCTCTGACAGAGACCAGCACAGAACAAGGAGAGGATTCTAATCGCCAAATAGAGAATCAGGAAGATAAAAATGCCACCAAAGAACAGGAAAATAAGAGCTTAGAGGAACGCATATCTAAACTAATCTCACAAAACAGCGCTGTTGTGGAGGATAAACATCTAGAGCACGTAAGGCCTCGAAAGACAACACTCTCCAAGCAAGGCAGCATTGACCTTCCTTTGCCGTACACTTACAAGGACTCTTTTCATTTTGACATGAGGATTAGTAAGCTATCAAATGCTCAAAGAAACAGGAGACCAGTTTTATACACCTCTGTTCCAACGCAACAATCTACATCAGTAGAGCATACACCTCTAACTCGAAGCAACTCTTTGCCCTTCAGCGTGAACCTCCTGCAGCCTGACCTGAGCAGTCCCACCACCCCCTCCCAGCGAAGAGATTATTCAACACTTTTCAGACGTGGAAGCTCAGGCCAGATAAGTCAAACAAGTTTCTCTTTCAAGTCAGTGAACCAGCAATCGTCCAACCACCGGCCCCTTGTCCGCCAAGCAGCTGTAGACTGCAACAACGCAACAGAAGCTCTTTGTAAGAACTCATCTGTAGACGAGGCCTGCATGAGCAGCCCCTCCAGCCACGGTGAGGCTGAGGACACGTGCGGGGATACAAGCAACAGAAAGTCTCGGAGGAAAAAGGCACAAAAGTTTGCCTACAACAAGTGGTACATGTATGGAGGTGGAACATTCAAGAAGTTGTACGACATGGAGAAAGGAAGTGAGAACAGGGCCCACAAGGGAGCAAAATCATTCCCTAATTCAGAAGTCTATCATGGTCTACAGAAACGTCTCTCAGCAGGACACTGTGAAACAACAACAGTATCAAGCCCTCCTTTAGTCCGAAGTGCCACTGTGCACAATCTAGAAACTGCCCAATTTCAGTTAATGCCAAGTGCAAGTTTAAATGGACAGATGAGTCACATACTAGCATCACCCTCCAGCCCGAGGATGCCTCTTAGAAGGAATTTGTCATTGTCTGTACTTCCATTATCTTTTCTTTCTCTGACACCAAACCTAAATTTTGGTTCCAATAAAACAAACGAGGCAACCAAATCAGTAAGTCCCTGCCCAGTCTTTCAAAGCCAAGTCAACGTTCCCTCTGACAGAAAGAAACAAAGAACGGATGAGATTGATCTCACGCTTTCTCAACCACACAAAACAAATATGCAGCCCAATTCTACTCAGGTGTCTTTGTTTCAGACAAGCACAATCAATACAAATCCACAACCTGTTGCCAGCTCACCAACGACATCCGTTACAACTCCTGTGCAGAAAAGCTTTATGCCCAAATACCAGCTCAAGTTGCCTAATTCTCAAGAGCCTTGTTCATCAACAAATAGTTTATCTAGATTCACACCGAAGGAACCCACATCGATATCAGCTTTGCCTCTCACTACAACGGCCTCATACAAATCTGATTCGAAGCAACTCTCTACTTATTCCTCCAGTAATAGCAGTTTCTCACTAAACCACTCCAAACCATGTAATCCAACTCATATCAATGTTATTTCTACAGCAGTTCACCAGTGTCTTGTTGCGGAGACAAAAACTACTACCAGTTTACGGAATTCCCACAACTCAGGACAACTCAGTCCAAAAATACGGTCCCCTGCTCATAGATCTGTTGTTCCAACATCGGTGAAAAACAGCAGTGTCTCTTTCACACCCATCCACAGAACTCAATCTTCTCCCGCTGCTTTTACCACTTTGTCATCATCGCTGGGAACAGGAACATCACAGGGATGTTCACCATCACCACTGCAACCCCAAATGGCAATACATTCTGACACCACAGAAATACCGCTCCAACTCGTGCAAGGTCAGCAAACTATTCCAAAAGTGTTTCATGTTCAAACACCAGATCTTCAAATATGCTTTCAAATCCTTTCTGATGAGCAGTTAGCCCTCATTGAACCTCAGATCGAGAAACAGACAAGCAGCAGGCCCCTGTCGAGTGAGCAGGAGCCTGTCACTGCAGAAAGGTTAAAAATCAGCAGTACAGCGGATAATACTGATAAAACGACCAGCCATAAACATTGTATGTTAAACAAGGAATTGGATACAAATAACAAGGACAGCGCTGAGCTTTCAGTATGTAATAAATATGAATCTGAAACTGTCCACACGAGTAAGTCTATTGGTCAGTCTACATCTTTGCCAACACACCCACATATTTGTGTCCAAGAAAACAAAGTCAGAAAGCTCGAGACTTCTAAGGAAGGTGAGATGTTGACCCCACCTAAAGACACAATGTTGGAAAAAAATATAATTCCACAAAGAAATCTGTTATGCAATGTTGCAGCTCAGGACGAGTACGTGCCAGAAGTACAGAAAACAGAAGATGAACTGGTCGCACAGGCATCTAATGGGCCTAATCCAAGCCTGGCAACAGTCACATGCACTGCCTCTCCTCATCCAGAAAACAATGAAGGGATAAAGTGCAGTGTGAAACATACTGACATTTGTAATGATGATCTGCGTTATAAAAAATCCAATCGAAAAGTCAACAGGAACAATCTTCAAGCTTCCATGGTAGGCCTCAGTTTATCTCAAACAAATCCCACCTCTGAACAGACTGAGTCTTCCCTGGAACCAGAAGACGAACATGTATCATCAGTGTCAACAGGAGGAACCGAATCAACAGCTGTGTCACAGGTTCCAGACTTTTCTGCAGGTAATTAATAGAAGAAATGATGAATACAATGAATACGTACTTATGTCATTGGAAACCAGCCAAATAATCTAAATTTTAAGTTTACATACCCTTGTGATATATGTATATATGTTGTATGTATACTGAATGTCATATTCTCTGAAAAAAACCAAGAAATCTATTATGATTATCAAAGAAAGTAACACAAATGTTCCTTTTGTATGAAAGTTCCATTTATGAGCGTGCTCTTACATGTTTCTCCATGATGTCATTATAAACACAAGCAAGTAACTGCGTTTGTTCACCACACCTCCAGCAGGTGGCAGCAGCCTCATAATGTTGGATGGAAACTGATTTTGGAACAGAATACATCAAGTGAAACACATTTCTGTAATCAGGTCACACAATTAAATTATCTGTCATCAATTATCTTCTGGTATAAATAATGGTAATTTGAAAAAAACAAAACAGTCAAAAACAAATGTGTATTGAATGTTTGTACAAACAAAACCTGGACATCAAATCACAGTAACTGTTCAAGTGAATTTTAAAGTTGTTTTGATGTTGCATAAAATGTCATGTATTAATCTCAGGGAGTAAGGAGGTCTCTCCTGTTGGACGTGTGGAACAGCCCTCCCACACCGGGGCCCCTGAGCACTCTGAGCAGAGCCATGTGCCATTGTTCACAGACAGAGGAGGCTTTACAAACATTCAGCTGGACACGCAGGTGAGCTTTGATGTATGAACTTGTTCACAGATGTGTTTGTCCATATGTTGCCCACGTGGAAATTGCCATTTCACTCAATCATGCCTGATTTATGGCAGACTCTTAAGATTATGGCTCCGTACATAAAGCAAGAAAAACAACAATAACACAAGTTTAATGCAGAATCCTAACAAAAATCATTGAATTAATCTGAATGCCCCAAGACCACACAGTGAATGTCTTGATGTTTTTTTTTTTTTGTTACAATCATTTGATGTTGTTCCAAAAGCAGCTGACAAGAGGCCCATTGTCTTAAGGTTGACAGATTGAGATGTGTTATATTTTGTGATAAAAACAGCTTCATGCCTTATCAATCTCGTATGTGATTAGGTTATCATAAGTCAAATCTTATTGAACAGGAGTTCAGTGTCTGATTGTGTCAATCTTTCAATAATCTCTTTTTTCCTCCCATTTTTTCTTAGCAGGTGGAACAGGCCAGATCCAGAGTGGATTCCTTTCCAAATGGCTGGCTTGCAGGGCAGAACTGTCTTCATAATTTCTCACAGGCACAATTAGGAATATGTGAAGGACCTCCACAAAGTTCTGGCACCAACTCAAATCTTGAGTCCAACAGCATACCAGCAGCAAGTAATAACTTCTGCAATCTCCCACCTACATCGCAGGTAAAGAGTGACTCCATGAGAACGGCTTCTGTTCTAAGTGAAGGAAATCCAACTGAAGGTCCCCGATGCAAGACTGTTTCTTCAACGGAGGTTGGTTGTCAGGAATCTGGACTGTTTCAGCAGCAAGACCAAAGACTTCACTGCAATGATGGAAATAGCTTGATCAATTATATTACCTACACGTCTCAAAGCCATGACCATAAGGACTCCTACCAGTTCAACAGTTCTGTATATGTTACTACGCCAAGCCAGACAAATGTACTTTTCTCTGACCACATACGCCAGGACAAGCTGTCATTACCATGTGACAGGTTGTTGTTTGGAATGGGCACTCCGTTCAGTTACCCCCCAGGGGAGCCTCCAAGTGGGGCAGTGCGGGTGGTGCAGAGTGTGGTGGAAGCAGAGGACAGCAGTGATGATGAAGGGAAGCTGATTATCGAGCTTTAGTATTATGACAATCAAGAAGTACAAGCTTTTAATCATCCATTTACAAGTCCAAGAAGCAGCTGGTTTGCATTTATATTGTTGTCTGAATATAATGATACAGTTTTGGTAAAGCATTTATGTTCAATAAAGCCTAATATTTCCCAGTTTTGTTCAGAATATTACATTAAATCTGTTTTTTTAAGTGGTCCATAAACACGTAATGGCAAAGGTCAAGCTATTCTAGTTTTCAGAAGTTGTGAAACTCGCTCCATTGCTTTTATCAAAGTCAATTCTTCCTTTGGGTCTTCTGAATTCTAAAATCATTTTTGATCATATTTGTTTGCTGCATTTTTACAGTATGTATTCTTCTTCCATCTTTATGTCCAAAACATCACATAATTCAAAGCTGGGGTTCCCTAACTTTTTTCCTCTGTGAATTTTTTTGTACAAATCTTACCAGAAGATGCCAGATTGAGTGTGGTCCTCTTGTTTGGCTGTTTCTGTCTGAAAAAGCAAATCCTAAGTTTTGACGGAGCCCAGACAACAACGCACGTGAAAACTAGTGATAGAACCAAACTGTTCTGGGACTATATTATGTACCCCAGCTTTAAATTAGTCAGCATCAGACTAAAAAATATGATGTTGGTGGAATAACCTTGATAGTAAATTCCAAATTGAGATTATACATTCAAGAACCTTTCAGGGTTGCCATTTCTCAGTTACTGTTTCGCGTCGGGCAAAACATGTACGCAGCCAGCCAACACGAAGACGTTTGATGTTAAAAGCAGCCAGATTCGGTGCAAAAAGCTTCAGTGAGTCAACTCCTGAAAATAAAGCAGATGTTCTCCCAAGATGTTTTTCAGTTTCATTAAAACATTTCCCTAATACCTGGCGTGCTGAGAAATAACAATCAATTGGAGTTGTTCATATAAAGTGTGCAGATAAAGTCAGTAGCGTTCATGCTGATTTGTATTTTAGTTGGAAAGACAGATGCAAACATGTTTCATGGGAAAGATGCAAATGCTTAAATGTTTCCCAGATCATCATTTGAAAGTGATTAGATTCACAAATACAGCATTCAAATGTCTGAAACTCCCTTTTATGTAATTTAAATATTTAATGTAAAACCACTTCTGGACACTTTTATTGACATGTACTGACAGAGAACATGTCAAACTTAATTACAGTTTTTCTTTCATGTGGAATGGAACAGGAATTACAGAAAAATTAGTTACATACAGTTTTTTTTAC
>JAPMNZ010957341.1:0-16031 GCA_029875035.1 Pomatoschistus microps | reverse complement strand
CAGTTAGTGTCCAACAGAAAGGATGTGGTGACGATCCAGGACACTTTAGCATTCTACAATATGTATGGACATTTTTTTTGTGTGCTCAATGTTTCTCATGTGTTTTAACTGTTGATTCTCTGATATGTGTTGATGATTTCAATGGTTTTGTAAAGTCCTCTGAGATGACTTCTGTTGTGATTTGGGGCTATACAAGAATAAATTGAATTGAAATTGAATTGAATATTTTATACATTTTCCACAAGTAAGAATGATTGATGCTGCAATGTGTGCACATGTGTTGTGGCCATATTTTACATTTAAGGCCTAAAACGCAGTAGCAGGATTATCCTATGGTTTACAGTAAATAATATATTGATCATTTTAATTTATGAATATTAATATCAAATGTTCCGTACAACATATTGTTGCATACCTGCAGTAAAATGTGAGCAGGTGACAATCTCCACTCACGCATGGGTCTTTGAAGTGGCCTGCAGCAGACTCGTCTCTCTAAGCCTAGGGTCTCGCTGCTTTGGCTTTGAGCTCAGAGCAAACTCATTAACACCTCCCCGAAGGCTCCAGTCTGAGGGATGGACTTTCAGAGTGGCACTTGTCGGATTAAACTAGACTCAGGAAATTTAGTAACAAAAACTTACATTTTCAAAACAAGAGTAAAGAAGGGGCTCAAGTAAAATGTATACTTGTTAGTGTATTACAAACATTCTCACGTTTAGTGCAACTATAAAACACACAAAGCGGTGCATCAAATTGGCATCCAGAAAATACTCACATGATGCTTATAAATACTATATTGTCTGTTTAAATACAACAGTAGATACACAGTTTGTCTCAGATGCACCTGGTCCTACAGTACGTAGTCTCCATCAGACTACAAACTGCACACAATCTTTGCTTGTTCAAATAGATCAAGAGGTGACGTGAGCATGTGAGAGAACCACCTTTTATTGCACTGATTGAAGAAAATAGAGCAATTTAATTCAATTCAAGTCAGTGTATTTTTGTACAGCCTTAAACAACAACAGTAGTTATCTCAGACATTAACAAAACAGTTGCTATCGCCAACACAGATCAGAGGATCAAGCAGTTCAAACACAAAAATATAGAACACATAGAACACTCTGGTCCATTAAGGGGAGTTTTACCAATGTCCATGAATGTTGATAATGTCCATAAGTGTTGTAGAAAGTTAGAGTGTCCTGGATCATCACCACAGTCCTTCTTGTAAGACACTAACTGTCCAACAGACCCTCCGCCATCGGCAAGGAAAAACTCTACAACCCACCAAGCGAACAGTGAGAAATCTCTGGGATCCACATTGAGTGAGGGATCTGCTACACACGGACGGGCTTTAGATCTAGGACTTAACCTCAGAACGAGAGCCAAGGTCACGATGCTCAGGACTCAGATTGTAGAACGAGGACAGGTGTGGTGCAGGACTGAAGCAGCTCTCAGGCGGAGAGGGGGTGCAGCCTATGAGGGGCCAGGGAGGGCAGTCCACAGGTGCAGATGGAAGGGTCCAGGTTCAGGACCCCCTCGTCACGTCATGAAACAGACAATGGGACAACATGTGAACAGCACCAAAAGCAATATGGTTGTTAATTTTTCTAAAGACAACTAATTAAAAGATAACTAATTAAAAGATGTTCCAACAAATGATTAAATGTCTCAAATTGATATATTTCCCCACTGTATGTTTAAAAGTGCAGTCATGGGACAGAGGATGAAATAAAGCCTGCTTGGATAATTCTGGTGCATTTACAGAAATGTTTGTATTTGACATGTTTGTGTTTGACATGTATAAACTAATATAATAAAATCCATACTGGTGCCTCACAAATTGCCTTCATTACATTCCTAATGTAATAATCCCTCATATCAAAATGCTTCTCATGGGCGTACCATAAGAAAGCCTTCGCTATTGTCCATCAGTCAAAGATGCTATTTCCACTGCAGCTCTATATAGGTGCACCTGAAGGGGCGGCTGCAGCTGATTGGCACATTTCGGACTAAACAGAAAGTGCTCTCTCATTATAATACTCATATTCGGTGGTAATTAGGCCCCTTGGTGGTCCGGGGCTGGTTGATTTGAGCTCCACAGAGTGCATCGCCCCTCACTGCCTGCTGGGAGACCCTCCACCTATAGCCACTGCACCTCTGTAATTACAGTGGAGAGAGCAATGGCACCAGACAGGAGCAGTGTGAGGGGGCCACAGAGCTGGGGGTAAAGCATGTATGAGTCCATTAGGAAGTTCAGTCCAGGTGTAATGACGAGGTGAAGGTCTTGTGAAATGTGAAACAACATGGAACAACTTTAACGCTATACATGCATCAAGCAATTGCTTATCATCAAAATTGACAACAAAGGCTTAGATAATGTCACTTTGTTGCAATGAGTCATTAGCATACAATGGTTTCATGTATTAAGCTGAACTACACAAAGACCTTGGAAGTATTTGCTTATTTAAAATGGTCCCTCCTGTTGAAATGACCACTGTCAGCAAGATCTGAGAAGACTATTGGAAAAAGCAATAGGGAAGGGGCTCGGGGTTCAATCAAGGAGGTGTCATTTTATCCATTCAGTCCTGGAAGGAAGGGGGTGAGCATGAAGGATAAAACTGGTCCTTTCACAAAAAAATATCTCCATATTTTGATTAAGGAAGTCTTGTCTGATTGTGTCGACCACATTAAAGGGCAATCAAACATGAGAAAAGGGTTTTTTTCCACATCCATTTTCTTCATTATTATATAAGCATTATGTCATACCAAATTACTCACTGACATCTATTTCAGGGTATTAAGAGAACAGAGGAGAAAACAGCCAATGAAAATCCTGAGGTTGGAGACAAGGGCAGGGACGCAATCTTCTCCCTCAAGATGCCCCGACTCTGAAAATAAATCATGAATGCACTGTCCTTGAAAAACAACAACTACTACTATGGGTACCGACACATCCGTTTCCCCGTACAATCCCTCTGGACAATCTCAGACTTCGTTTACGATGGTGGTTATCAACAACTGTGCCCGCCCCTGCGCTGGACAACAATGACATAACTGCCTTTCCAAGTCACACATATTCATTACAGCCATTGTGGATAAAGTGACTTGCTCAAGGACACAACACTGCCCCACAGTGGCACTTGGTGTTGGTCCTGGATTTATATCCTGGATGAGCCCAATACCTCACTAGTTTGAGAAGATTCTACGGGGTGTTCCCAGCAGTCTCCCATCACAGTACAAACTAGGAACTTATCTGCTTAGGTTCTGAAACATGAAGAGATCAGGCTTTTCACAGTCTTCAGGACGTCAAAACAGTGGTCAAACGATGGGCCGTGGAAGTACAAGTGCAATTTCCTTTTACTTGCACAGAAAGTGAACTTACCAGTGTTGATGAGCTTCTCAGATGCTAATTGATGCTAAAACAAAACATAACTGCAGCTATGAGTACAAACAACTCACCATCACGAGATATGCCAAGTATGTGCCACCTGAAAATTAATAATATATTCATAAAGTAAAGTATATTCCAGGCCAAATGCAAGATGAAAGACTACTGCAAAATACACATGCCTACATACTTATGATGGAAGTAATGTTTTTTATTCCTCACTTTTTCAGTCTGCCTTCTGTATATACAGTACCTGCTGAACGTGGTGAAGGGCATCTGTTTAGTGAGGGTCAAAGCAGTTCCACACAGAACTAGCTGAGTAGAGCTTTATGCAGCTTCTACATCTCAGACAAAATGGTTAAAAAACAAGATAATAAAGGGTTTTGAAAAATCTTCAAGGGGCAGGAACACCAGACCCTGGAGAAAGGGAAGTTGCATGAAAGCGAGCAGTGAAAGCAAATTAACTTCCCAAGAAGAACGAGACTTCAAATGTGAAGCCACTAAAATTCCTTGTCAACCTGTGCTCTCCTTTTGACAGTGATAATAATAATAACATACCACACTTTTTGTCCCACAAACATTTAAAGATACTTTACAAAACACACAAATAGAAAAATGATAGATAGATATTCTCAATCTAACCTGAATAATTGTGACTCTGTAGCCCTAACCTTAAACCCTGACCTCTGACTCCTAACCCAAACCTTACTCTGACCTCTAACCCCCAACCCAATGAAGCATTGATCCTGGACAAACAGGATCAATGTCTAAGTTCTCTCAAATCATGGAAACCACGGATGCACAGAAGAAAAGCACAAGTTTCAACTCACCGCATGAAATCAAAATGAAATGTGAGTATGATTGAACAGCAGAGGGGCAATGTTTTAAACAAAACTAGACCATCCCTAAAACAGGTCAGAAATCTAATACTGGTAATACTGGACTCAGACTTAAATTTTAATAGCCTCATCAAATCAGTAACATAACACAAATTCTAATTTTTCCAATTCCATATTTTTCCTATTACTTTTTTATCCCAGTTTTAATTCTAATTGTTCTTCTATATCAACCATCCCCCTTGTCATGCTGGAATACATACAATATTCTCCCGATGTGACATTACTGAAAGCATGAAACCTCCAGTGAGATGTTTTAATGAGCAGGCAACTATCGCCATCTCACACATGACATATTGGATTCCACATTATTTGCACCAACTCTTTGCTGCTCAAATGAGAAACAGCAGCGACGGAGAAGGCCTATGGAGAAAATTGTTGTTGGCCTCAATTATCCTGGAAGTGGCCATTACAAGTGGTTCCTTCTCACATTTCAATGAACGTGTGCGTGTGTTTATGATGAAGCAAGAACGTTACATGAATTCATCCATAACTTTGATGGAGTAAATGCGACCAGCGAGCTGCCCGCGAGCTGCCCGTGCTGTGGAGCATCTCTGAGGTAATTATAATAAGAAAAAAAGTGTTTTTACGCAGCAGTGGTGACATTTCATACAGAAATATATCTATGTCGTTACCCGAAGCATGGGGGAAAAATCTTTCACAATCACATGTGGAATCATTTTGGGGGTTTTCCATACGTGATTACAAGCTTGTGTTTGCGAGAAAACCCAATTTGAGAAACGCAAGTCTCAAAGAAATTGCATCACAAGAGAGGTGCAGAAATGTCTTTTGTAAAGACCACGATCAGCCAACCCAGCACCAACTGAGGCTGTTTGGTCCCACCTTTTTCAACGAGAAATAAAAAAAATCTCATAACCTTTCATACAAAGGCCTCATACTTGCAAGATGTTCACTACAATCCACATTCCACATTTGATTTGATTTTTTACATCAGCTGTGAATTTTACTTTGCCATTCAGTTTCTTGAAGAACAACGCAACAAATGTACTGCCCATTAATGAGTAGTGGACATTTCTTTGGTGGTATTACTTTATTTACAAGCAAATGTCAGTGTTTGCAGCCAAATTGGAACAAACCATTTTTCTATTCAAGAAATTATTCAATATTCAAAAACGGGACATGTCAAAGTCAATACTCTGTTAATCATTTGTATTAGTGAACAATATTTCCTCCAGATTGTGTTTGTTGTATATCCACCGACCACCGCAGGTTATTGCATCGCCCCAATGTTCTACAAGTATCTTTATAGCATCAAACTGGATTTCTGACACATGAGGGCCTCCGTACACAGATCTGTCCTGCTGTTGGCACTTGCCTCTCCATGGGAAACATCTCAAACATCATGTTTGGGTAGTTCATGTTGTTAGAACTACTCAAACACTGAAGGTTTGGGTAGTTCTAACAACATGATATGATCAGAATTGTGCAATGTAAATAAATCACTCCATCACAAGCCACACTGAGGAAATATTGGAACGTTGTATGAGCTCCATCACAGTTCTTGTGTGTCAGCAAACAAAAGTATTTTTTTATTTTTTTTTATAAATCTTTCCAAAGTAATGATCAAATTCAAATCGAGCCGTCAGAGATCATATATCTTGTTCCAAACTGTCATTGCGTGAGGTAAGAATAAGAAATAAGGGAACGCATTTTAATAAAAGAAAATGATACTGTGTGCGTTTTTCATATCCTCTGACAGATGTGCTGCTGAGGCGGCTGTGACAGCACAGAAGCAGACGCTCCCACAATGCAACTTGTGCTTCATAAGGTTTGTGGCTGCTGAACTAATTGTGGCAATAATGTATTCAACGGAAAGTAATATCTGAAAGACATAATTGTATGCAGATAACACAGACATAGAAAATGGGGGACTGATTGTATAAGGAAAAGATTGGGAAGTTCATTAAAACTGAAGTCGACAGAAAGTCATAATAATCTGCTTTAAAAATGAAGGCAACACTCTCAATGAGAAGAATCCCAAGGATTTACTCTGCTCTTTTTTGTTTTAAAATAAAGTTACAAATCAAAATCAAAGGGGCTCAATCAAATTTACCTCAGTTTGATATATACATGATATGAAATTCAATTTATTATAATCATTATTATTATTATAGATATCATAATAATAATAATTATTATTGTTATTATCGTTATTATTATTATGCCTCAATTTTATATAGAGCACTGTTAAGGAATGCTTCCCATGGCACTTCTTTCACATACATGTTAGTGATGCACTACTACTGTGCAGGCACAGCTGCCCTGGGGCACACAGTATGTGCCCTTGGCCCCTCCAACCATCTCCAATCATTCACACACACTCCAATCACTAACAACATGAACTACCTATTCTGTGCAACCCGAATGAAGGATCCTGCACTCCCTGAGGAAGACACACTGGAGGAATCATCTGTTTCTGCGACCTGGGAATGTCTTGGAATTCCCCTGGAGTGTGCACAGAGAGGGAAGTCTGGGATTCTCTGTTTACCGCAACAAATGAGCAGAAGAAAATAAACTGGTAAGACCGTCTTCCGAGATAGACAATTCAGTGACTGTCCATTGTGAAAATTGTTTTTGTCAAGTTTCAAAATACTTTGTTGTCCCATCACATGCAGTAAATACCATGTCAGGTTCAGCCTACACAGTCCACACAATACATCAAATGGTACTTTTTAAATATCCGCCTAAAAGTGGATATACACAGGCCTCCTCTCTGACAATGTTTAAAACCAGGTTAAAAACAGTTCTGTTTAGATGTGCATACAACTGAGGGATTTTAAATGTTATATTTTTATCTTTCTTTTTAATGTACTGTGATTATTTATGATTTTAATGCTTTCTTATTTTGTTCAGCACTTTGAGTTGCCTTGTGTATGAATTGTGCTATACAAATAAACTTGCCTTGCCTTGCCTTGCCTATATACTGTACAAGTCATTCACATTCCCAAACAGGAATTACAGCGTTTCTATAACAGCTCTTAACCTATTAGTGACTTAATTTGTAAAAGTTAAGGATCTTCCCATCTTTCTTTTCTCCGGAGATTTGTGTGGATCTTTTAGTTTCTTCTCAGTCGGCTCGTGCTCCAGCAGCAGCAGCAGCAGCAGCAGCAGAAGTGTGACCTAGATCCTTCTCTGTGCTCACTTCATATACATATTCATGGAGCTGGCTTAATCATAAGACAGCCTCTTGAGTGAAGGAGGAAAGTCTCTAATTAGTTGGGCTCATTCAGTGGTTGGGACGTGCACATCTCCAGTGTCGCGAGTGTCTCAGTGATGCTTGTTTCAGTGACGCTGCCTGTCAGAGCTGTATTCTAATAAGAGTCAGATACAGTGGACGTGATGTACTGTAAATAATGAAAGCTCGGGATTTGTGAAGGGAAATGCTGCGCTGTGTCTGTAAACAGAAAAAAGCTTGTGTTTTCTTTGTGTCAGTCCCAAGTATGCATAATTAAGTGTGGTGAGTAAAGTAAATATTGCTGTGTTGGGTAGGGGATGGACCAATATAACCAGGTCAGCACTAAAACTGTGTGATAATAAGAATAATACAAATTATTTAGCATGTTTATTAGTCTTGCCTTCAGGGCAAGCACAGGCCTGGACCTGATGTGAGCAGCATCTGGGGCAGGATTAAAACACAAATAAAACACATCAGCAAAGGATTTTCACCATGGGCTTTTCTCACACAACCATTTGACGGTGGACTTCCTTTGCAAATCACCGACCAGGATGTGCTTCAGAACACTCCAGAATTAAGTCAACACTGAAAATGAGTATGTAGTTCACTGGTGTAGATGTCGGTCTTCTGTTTCTATGTGCTTACAGAAATCATCGTAATTCATAGTGTATCTGTCACTAATCTGCTGCAATGTTTTCTTCATACAGAGATACTAGGCTTTAGTTGTATCTTTAAAAGGTTCTTTATGTTCTACGTCCAGGAAACAAAATCACACTTTGATAAATCAGATTTATCTCGGTGAAATGATACTTTTGAAATAGCTAAATCTAAAAGCTTTACGACAAATATTGTGTCCATTACTGCACATCCAGCACTGCATCCAGTGGTGTTTCGGATCACCTCCAGAATCTGATCTATTCTTCACTGAGCAGTCGGGCACATTCACTTTTGTCCAAATACTCCCATAACATTAGAGTTCTGTTTCTCACAGACAAACGGCGGTGATCACTCGCAATAACGATAACCATCATTTATTTTGTGTTTCATTGTTTTCAAATAAATGCTGAAGCAGAACTTTTGAAATGATAAATAAATCAAAAGTACGCGTAGCCATTGTAAGATCAAGACTATTGTTTTGTGAATCACTTCTTAACACGTCGAATACAAGAGACTAATGCTTTAGAAGCTTCTGATGGTCAGAGAAAACATTTGAACCCAAGTGAAACGAGTTGTTGAAAGCGCTGTCCATCATTTCTCTCATTGACGAGAAAACACAAGTTCAATCAGGATTTGATATTCTTGTGGGCTGATGTCTGTCTACGGCTCAAAGATTATACAAGGATTCAAAGCATGTTTCACTAAGCTCTGCTGCCCTCCCGCCTCCATCTGCATCCAGAACAATTCAATACAAAGTCACCATGAGAAAGTCTGATGGATTTTAGAGGAGCAGAAGATGCGCCTATACTGCATTAAATTATATCAAAAATATAGTCCTATATTCTGAAGGCAGAGAAAAGGCATGTGCACTGTATATTTAACAATCAGCTAAAAGTTCCAGATAGCGCAGCTCAGCCGTGGTCCCTCCGTCCCCAAATGCAGCTTCTATAATGAGATTTCAGATAAAATAAAAACGTTTCACAGCCACTGCATCTAAGGGGCTCTTTCCCTTCTGCGACTTTATTTACTTTAAACATCGTTACGGCTTTGGGCTCACACAAGGTCACGCTCAAAGCTTAGGCAAGTTCAGGCAGCGCCGCAGAAAAGAAAGAAGAAAACCTAAAATCCTTACAAATGTGATTATGTACAGCTCTCAGAAATAATATAAAAACCCACAGTTTTGTTCTGCAAAAGTGAGCCATCTTTTCTGTTCCTCCGCGCTAAAGTTTGACATGTTAGACGCAACAGTGGGGAAAAAGGAAAATCTTCAAAGCCGGCAAAAAGAGCAAGTGTCAGAAAAACAAAGAAAGGTAAGACGGAGATGACAGGAGCCTGCTGTGATCTGCGCAGAGAGAATCAGAATGAAACTGAGGCGTGTTAACAAATCCACGGAAGCCTGGGACCGCAATTCTTGTGAGAGCACGGAGACACCCCTTAGAGACGAGCTCGAAATTCAATCAGGGCTAATCAATACAATTTTATAGAGACGAGATTCAATTACATTGTGGGAAGATGTGAAATGTGACGATGAGGGTGCAGTTAGAAACATACTTCCATCTCAGCACAGTTTGAGCCACACCATCATTTCAGAGACGTTTTAAAGCTAAAGAATGGTTTTGGATTAGCCATGAGGGGATTGTTTTCAACAGTTTGTCTCGGCAATATGCAATATATATACGCAGAATCAGAGTTCTGTCACGCACACAAAAACACTCATTATGGGATCAGGACCGGGATTATACAGGTGAAACACCGAAGAGCTCAGAATGTCGTTCCAAAAGGGAATTTCTGTGCTTCAACTTATGGCGTGAAACCAATACATGATTAGGCTCATCACTGGCAAAGCAACATAGCCTTTGATTGTTCTAATGTTTATGATTATGGCTCAGTCCTTATTCAAAATATTCACATTTTTGGAGATTTTTATTTGAAGTTTTTACAAGGCACTTTTCAACAAAACAATATAAAGGTTTATCTCACTTTCTGTTTTGATGAGTCGTATTGTTTCATATTGTCGGTTGAATTGTGTTTTGAACAACATTCTAATACTCCATCAGAATGTCGTTCTAATGGAGCGCCAACATTTTTTTCAAAACTCTTATATCTGAAGTTTGACGTTCTGTTTGAAACAACATTTTCCGTTGCCAAGAACTTCCTCCTGTTTATGATTTTTGAATTATAGTTTCAGTGTAATATTTCTCTGACACAACACTGACTTGAATACTAAGTTAGAATTCATTTTCAGCAGTGCATGGCTCGGCTCAAAATGCCTTCATTATCTCCATTATTTTCCATAAACCACAACTTCACAGAGTCCAATGTCAATCAAAAAAACAAAATGAATGAAATTACTGGAGTCAGGGTGCTCATATCATCATCTTCTCCATCCTCTGAATAAAACCAGACCACAGCAAATGATGCAGTTTCAAATAGTCGTGAAACCGAGTATATAATGAACATAAGAATTTAAAGGGTTTAATTAAGCACAGAATGAAGGTTGATTATATTAGGAAACATAATCTCATGATTTCTATAGAGTTATCCTGCCAGAGAAAAGCATGTGTAGGACAGCTCTTACCAAGATGGAGATGAAGTGTCGTGCTTATCCAACATGCAGGAAACTCTATAGTATCTTCATACGAGAAAACAGGGCTGATTAGGTACGGTGAGGTGCACTTTATTGTCCCTGTGGTGATGTGTGTCAGTGTCAGGAGCAGTGGTCGCTACAGTGCAGCGCCCAGGGACCTATCTCCAGATGTCGATGCTTGGATTGGTCGGAAATGGAGCTGGAGGAATTTTCCCTCAGTGCATGTTGTTTGTGATGGGGAAAGCACTACGATGAGCACTACCTACAGTCACCATCACTCAAGGATTCAAAAAAAACTCTAAGCTAATGATAATTGGAAGTAGTGTGTTTGTATAACAGGTTTTAACTAGGATGAACTCAGTAACTACAACAGTCCCCTGATTGACGGTATGAGGGAAAAGAAAGTTAAAATCTGCAAACTGGTCGATGCGTTCTGGTCATCCCTTGTTCCCATTATGACACCTGTCAGGAGCTTTCGATGTGTCAATAACAGGGTGACACAGGTCGTGTTTGTGTTACCGTCACTGAGGAAACTGTCAATGCCCAAAAGAGGCTGTAATGTCAATTCTATCTTAACAAATCTCTTGGACTAAACACAAAACATAATTTTCATTGGGGGAAATAAACCTCTATTCATCATTGATCATAAATTCCTTCGTGTGTTAAAAGGATTAAATATGTGACTGTTTAGTGATCAGTGGGGGCGGTTCCCGGCTCACAAATGTTCAAAAGGATACCTGCAATACCTTCTACTACCTAGAATAAGAATTAGCCAATGCTTATGTATAGCATATTCTTACCTCTGGAAAGTCGGCTCCTGGCTCAATGCTGTGTTGATGCTGAGGGGAGAGTATCTTTTTGGACCGTTCTAGTTTAGTCGCTGTGGAATTTTGAACGCACTTGTTAAATGAATGGGGCAGCCATTTTGAAACTGCCCATGGACAGTAAAAGTGGTGGCACATTAGTTTCAATGGCGGAGATAGGCATGACTACGTCTGATAATATTTACAGTCTATGGTAGTGACCCAGTGGTTGTAAGTGTAGTCAATTTGGCATCTTCTGTTGTATGCTGTGGTGTAGATGCCATAATTGCTATCCAGAAAATCTACAAAACTATTGATTTTGGGGAACTTTAGCACAAAAAAGTATTTTGTATAGACCAAAATATGACAGATACTTAATAAAGAGAATTGCCTGCTTCAAAATGACACAAATGACAACACAATTATAATGTTTTTTTGTTTAAAAAAGTAAATTATCCATCAATAAATCAATATCACATATCTGCTAAATATTGCACACCTTACTCTGACATGTCTGTGAATGGCACAATACAAATGAGGCTTACCAAAGTATATTTTCTGTCCTAATAAATACATTATCCAAATGTCTCGCAGTAGAGGGTCATGGCTGCCGTCTCTGCTGTGCCATAAGGAGGAGGGCAGTGATCCAAGTCCCTGTCCCTTCTTCCTACACAGTCCACACCAAAGCACACACACACTTTCTGCATACTGTATATATTTAGCATTAGTCTCAGCTTACCTCCAACCTCTGCTGCTTGCTCCCAGTGCTAATCAAAGTTTACTTTCACTGTGGGCGAGACAGTTTAGTTTTTTCAGGGTTATATCCATGCAAATCATTACGCGGCTCCCTGCATGCACTGTGAGTATATGTGTGTAATAAATACACAGATGGTAATATGCAAGGGGCCGTCAACAGTGGAGCTCCCAGCATGCAGCACTGATGGCTCACTAGGGAGAGATACCCGCCACGCTCTCACAAAGAGATCTGAGGCAGGTGCAGCTGGAGATGCCATAAAGAACATGTTCAGAGGTTTAAGTGTCCTCCAGCAAAAATAAATGTCTGCACGGATTTTTACAATGTTGTCAGGAATATATAGCTTACCTTTAAAGTATGTTTATATCTCTAAAGTGTATAACAATGCCAGCAAAAGATAAACTTGTTTCTGTTTGTCAATTAATTTTACCTTTGTTAGGACTGAGGGCAAGTGCGGCTGTTCAATGCCTCAAGTATTGAAACATTGCAGAAAATCAATGGGTAAAAATGATCAAAAAGTGGTGTTTTCATGCCACACAAAATGGGGGATTTAAATAATGAATAGGTTAGAGCGAAAGTTTGTGTAAGCTCTCAGTCGTACAGGGATTAGTGAAAACAAAGGAAGGTTTCTCACCCATCATCTGTACTTCAGTTATCAAAACAAATCTGCTAACTGAAGTACAGAAGATGAGTGAGAAACATTCCTTTGTTTTGGCCAGAACGAAGTCCAATTTTTTGTCAAGTTGAAACATTTGTCAAGGGCTTCAATCGGGAGGATTTCAATTATTTCATGTCTGACACTAATCTCTACTTTAGCTTTCCATATCTACCCAATACACACAGATGGCCAATCAGTGAGGGCACTGGGAAGAGGCACTTACCCTTAACTCCTGGGTAACTTTTGTCAAAATGTTTTTTTGATGCAAAATGTGTCTATAATCCATTATGTGTGTCTTCAACCAATGATGTAGGAGGAATGAAAATGACCTCTTTCCTTAATCAAAGACAGTTGTTGTATGTTGAGACACATTATCACTTCCTTCATCAGACCTTCCTTAAAGGATCAAACTTTTGAATAAGAATATAAATAATGCAACTTCTGTCTCCACTGTGTGTAACTATCTTTGTGGTTCACATCTTATTGTGGGGAAGAATTCCTTAAGATACGTGCCATGTCAACAGCCTTGCCCCAACGACTCATCAAGGTTAGAAGATATGCAAGAATAGACCTCTGGGCCAGTCCAGGCAACAAACCCTGGGTCTCCAAGATCGGTTCAAACCTCAGCTCCAGGTTTGAGAGGACTCCAGTTTCAACATGGAGAAGTTGGACTGTGGACTTGGTTCAGCCACAAGGTCCCAGGAACAAGGACTGGCCTCCATCCATTGCATAAAGACCCAACACCGCCAACGTGACATTCTGGTTATGATCTGCTCTGCTCCACAGTTGTTGGCCTGTTAAAACCAGCACTTCAAACTAAGAACACTTTGTCTCTCACAAAGGTTTCAAACACATGCAAGCCTTGGGCTGACCAGTCCATTCATGGACAAAGGCCTTGCTTTAGCCTCATCTCACCTTAGCCCTTAGCATTTTAACCATGTGTCTTACAATCAGCGTTTCCTTTATGTTATTCTTGACAATTTGCATATTTCATATCTATCTTCTATCTATATTGTATATACTGCATTAAATCTAGAAAACCAATATGTCTGAAAGTAATATTTGTGCTGATTTAACTCCAGAAATTGTGTCACTGATTTGTAAAATACTTCATTACCTTCAGATTCTATTGAAGAGAATTGAACTTATAGCTAATCAAATAATTAAGCACTTATAAGATTACTAAATCAATAAATGCGCCAATTCATAGATAATGTGACATCATACGCATGTCATCAGTTGTAATTTTATCAATGGTTCCCTAAATTAAAGCTTTTATCAATTATTGTATTTACTACATGTTTGTTTTCAACCTCTTTCTCTGATATCAAATAAATAACTTAAGTTATGTGTGATATCAATTTTCTTTTTTCAGTTTTGATGTGTGTTTTTTCATTTTGAGTTTTCCATGTTCTCCATGTTTAAACATATATTGTTTGATTTATAGAATTATAAAAAGGAGGGAGATGTAATTTTAGTAAATCATGTGGCTGAAATATAAACGGAATAATTGTAACTCACTGATGGCTTCTGGGTAACGGGGGTTGGGCTGAATAACAAAGGTCTCATTGTGAAGTGACTGAGGAAGTGGAGGTGTGTCTTATTCTTTTGGATTCTGCCTTGAGCTTGACTAAGCAGACATGTTTTGGACACGAGGCTGAGCTGACCTGTGCTCAGTTCTCTTCAGAACTTGTCTCCTTGGAATGCAACCAAGAATTAAAAATGCTGAACTATGCCTTTTGTCTTTGTGATTTTATCAGGATTGACTATGATTAAAACAGCATTATCAGACTTCAATAACTCCTACAATTATGCAATAAATTCGTCATATTATAAACTTGATTCATGTAGAACGGATCCATTCTATATGTAAAGAGGAAGAGAAAAACATCTCATTAGTTTAAAGTATAAATATCCATGAGTCACACCTTCATGAGCACGGCACAAGAATAGAGCACAACTTAATTTGACTGCTTAACCTTCCCATAGCAACATGATGTAGAAAAGTACAGTCTTTATTTCCTGTCTATCTTTAGACGGAGAAGTGGGTGGGAGACCCATCTTTACACTTTGTCCCATTTCCACAACGTCAGATCACGTGTAAACAGTGAGAACAACACACTGAGTTTACTGTTGTGCTCTCACACCTGCATCTCCTTCAACACACTCGAGGACAGTGACAGTGAGACAGTCTCCCTCCATTGTCAGACATTAGACTCAACATCTTCAATGAAAAGTAGACTTACATGTGTGGCGCTCAGAGTTGGAGATGTCATTATGGTTTTTCTCATTACTGGAGCAGCGTGGTCTGAGGAAGAGCGGCTGGGGGCCGAGTGTGGAGCCTCATGGAGTCGTTAACAGTGCCCACTGAGATGTGGGCAAACCCTCAACAGCTGCTGCTCCACCACAACTGAAATCACACTCACCACTGAGGCAATAAAATAACATAAATACTGCAAACAAGTTCAATGGACAGTATTATCGGCTTGGTCATATACAGTATTACCACTTTTTTAAAGGTTTTAGGTTTGCAGTAATAAAGGAAGGAAAACCAGCACCTCTGAATCATCAGGGGCTGTTCTCACTCACTTCCAATATGTTAATGATTGTGTGGAGGATTCTGGTCTCCCCCATCAGATCATTAAAATGCATCATATTGACCTTCTGGGCCTTAATCCTCTCAAGTCGAGAGTATCTGGAGGGTCCACCTACACTCCTTACAGTCAAGAGTCTTGATCATGTTTCGGGCACAAGATGACTCTTCTGCCCTGTGGTAACTGCAGAGGGCTCAGGACCCGTGGGGACAAGTCTACAACTGTACTATGGACTAAAACTGTAAAGCCTCTTTGTAACTCTCCGTCAGTGAAAATATATAAATATAAAATAAACATTACATTGTTGATCATGGCCAGCTTTTATAGATATTTGAGGGAAAGTACTGCAGCCTTCAGGAGCTGCCACTGTTATTACTTTCCTTCTTACTTTCTTTATCTAGTTAAAGAAGCTATACATAGTTCCCATGTGACGTCATCGCTCCCGGTCCGTCATTGCGTCCACCATTTTTCAGGGCAAAGTACGCGGCTGCTGCAGCT
>JAPMNZ010957333.1:0-10689 GCA_029875035.1 Pomatoschistus microps | reverse complement strand
ATAGAGCTATACTGCCTGTGTGTGAAGTTAGTAATTCTGTTTAAAGACTGAGAAATGATGACTCAAAAAACAACGCATTTTTCTCACTGGATGTAGTCCCTCATTTTGACCGGGAGGGTTCCATATACCATACATTCTCCTCATTGCAAGTTCTTCCTTCAACATAACCAATTGATAATGGATTTGTAATGTGTTGTGTGATTATTACTTACATTGACTTGTGATCTCTTGTTTAAGGTAAGCTAACAGCTACATTGTCCAAACGGCATTTTGTATCGTCTTCTTCCCAAACCAATAAATAGCCCTGATGAGTTGGATGCAATGGCAGATAAAAGTTGGATTGCGTTTTGTGCTGGAAAGAGGAAGAGGGAGAGATTGTGGTTGCAAACTGTAAAATGAGCGGGAAGAAAGTGCACATATGGTTGGACATGATTGCTTAAGAGTAAAATGAGGTCTGTTATTGGCTAATAGAGACAGATTTGGTGTCTTTCATTTATTTTACAGCCCATGCACTGGTACTTAAAAGCTCAGTACGACCTACCTTCATCATGCCCTTGCTCTTCTGTACCCTCACTGCCCCCATGTGCCCACCAACACCATTACCCCCCCCACACATGCACCAGTCCTCCCCAGACAGTCCCTCCCTCCGATGCCAATGTCCCCCTGTCTGGCCCGCCCCATTCCTTTTCACCCTCCTGACCCTTGTGCCACCCTGGCCTTCTGTCGGTCTGACTCTCCCCTCTGTTTTAGACTCTCCCCACTCTCTCTATACATACAGTATATCCATAATATTGCAATTCATCTTCATCTGATCCCATCGCTCCACTCTTACCAGTTTTATATGTATCTACCAGAGGCTTTCTTCACGGTGCCATCATTCTCTCTCTCACCGCACAGATGCCTGGCTCGGATCGCAACAGCTGTCTCGCCATGTGCCACCGACAAGTGTTGCCTTCCACTCTAGACCGGGGTGTGTGTGTGTGGCGCTGTGGTGGAGGGCTGGTGGTCGTGGTTGGGAATGGATAGCAGAGTAGATTAGGTATGAATATTCATGTAGTTTTGGATGTGGCACAGGCCGAAAATGGCAGCAGTAAGCTCCTCCCTACCTAAATTTAAGAAAAGACCTGCATAAAACCAGTTGGTTAACTGTGGTGGACCATCCTGGGTTTTTGTTATTTCACATATGCACACAAATGTTATGATGGTGGAGGAATACATTTCATCTGTTTAAATCTTCCAAGTTCCAAGCAAAACAAACTACTAAAACAAAGCGTGCAATCCCTAAACCATTATGATGGTCTGGTATGTGTGCTGTTTGTGCAACCATTCCAAAAAGTAGTTATTTTTTGACAAAACTTTGACATAAACGTAAGTGTTTACATCAAAATCAGGTTAATTTTGTAATGGCCCAGCTTTTTGATTTTATTTGTAAATGTCACACAGCCCATTATTAAAACAGTAGTTAGTGGTTACAACTTTTGTTTTAGTTTATTGGAATATCACATAGAAACAAACAGTTTGAATGTGTTTTCATCCATTTTTTTTGGTGGGCACAGTTCATGTTATTCCATTAACATTTGATATACAGTAGTCACTATTCATTCACTGGCGGTGAGGTGTCGTACCACTAATGACCAGGGCAAACCAATCCGACATTGGAGCCATCTGCAGCCTGCTGTTGAGAAGGATGTGGTTCCTTCTCTTTCCTTTGTGAGTTTCTGAATATTTCTGATTGGTCGAGAATCTCTCTCCGTGGAGCAGACAGCAGTTTATCACTGTTTTTAGGCAGATTAAGTACAGTAAAACTGCCTACTATTCAGTCCTGTAAAAGAACATTTCCAATACTGCTGATTAATGTGGACTGTCCCTATTCAAATAACTAACAAAAGAAAAAATAAAACAAAAACCCTGAGAAGTTTATATACAAATTATGGTGTCCTTGGAAGGTGCAGAAGGCGGACAACATTTGAGTTAACTGGAGGCTCAACTGTAGATATTGTTTGAGGGTTTAGTTTGATCTCAAAGACACAGCTTTGTTCAAACAAATATTGCAAAGAAATCACTCGCCAGTCTGGTCCATATAGCAGGGACACAATGTCGAAATGCTTAAATGTGTATTTTTTGATCAATCCCATTGTTGCCATTTCCCAAAAAAGGTGGAGTGACTTATAAACCTGACTCAGTTACAGCAGTTCTTTTTGGAGAAATGTGCCAGAATTCCAGCCAACCCTTGGTGAGAAGCTTGTGGTAGGATTCCTGAAACATGTTATAGTGTCAGTGCCATCGGCTTCTCAGACTCACTCTATTCATCATATTCATACTGCTTCATGTTTTGGGTGGTGGGGGAAACCGGAGCGCCCGGAGAAACCCCTCCAGGCACAGGGAGAAACATGCAAATGCCAAACAGAAAGGGCAGAGCGCTACTCACTCAGCGGTATTTGTAGTTTATCTTACCTGATAGAGTAGGGATATTGCTTTCACTTCGTACGTTTAAGGAGGTTTTTTTCAATTAATATTCAGTGGGCACCCAGAGGTTTCCCATTCAGCTTTGACCTGGATAAATCCTGCTTAATTGCTGCAACAGATAAGGCCGAGTTGATTGTTACATTTTTAAACAGAGTACGACCTAAGAAAGGACTATTCACCTCAAGTACCTCCAGATCTAAATGAGAATCGAAAATATTTAATTTTCCTCTAAGAATCATAGTCAATTGTATCAATCCAAGACAAGTAAAAGTATGAATTGAAGCCAAAGGACATGACAAAGTTCATGATTTCTTCTGGTGGAAGGTTGTTGGTTTGAAGTGGCTGAAGGATGAAGCGGGCAGGGTGAGAGTGAGCAGTTGGGGTGAGGGGCAGTGGATGTGAGAGGAGCAGGACTCTGGTGGCTCCCACTTTCATTTTGAGCCAGAAAAACAGATTACAGAGAGAGGACGGGAGGGGCTATACCATCCAGAAGCACTTGAGCACCTCTCTCCATGGCCCCACTGGAGCACACATGGTGCATGGACTACCACCATCACCCACTCCAAACATATACATCCTCATTCATTTTCATCTCAATTCAGGCCCACTCAGTTTAGCATGTTTCAGTTTCAACCACGAGGTCTAAAAGAACTAAGAAAGTTCTACGATATACACAATATAATGTAATAAAATAAATGCAACATATTAGATTTGGGCCTCATTTATGGACTGTTCAATGTAGCATAGACTTGCATAATGTACCAACGAGGCAAAAACGTACGCAAACATCAAACTGTCGTATCTGTGAAAGCTCCAACCTAAAGATTTTTAATTTGTTGTAAAACTGTGGTTGGGACCTGTTCCACACCCATTTTAGGAGATGGTGGTCAGTGTTCTGTCTGTCCTCCTCGTGCCTGGTTCCCTGTTCTCTGCTGGGTCTTAACAGGAAGCAGTAAGTGTTCTGTTGGCGAGGCTACGGACGCCATGAGGTGGAAGCCCCTCACCACCGCGCCCACTGTGGGTCATGGTGTTTGAGTCTCGCTCTCTGTGGCGCGCATCCACAGCGCTAAGAAGACTGTTAACATGTGGAACAAGAGCTATAACTTTACAAGCACATAAAAAGGGATTCTCTCTCAAAACACTTCTATCACTAGTTTAGACATGTACGGCCTCTGTCACATCCTTAGATCAGCATTTTATTTATTCATTATAAAAAATAGGAAATTGTTTGCCTCAACAGAAAAAGTCTTGTAGAAGTAAAATTGAGTAAGCCACAAGTCAGACCACAACCTGCTGCTTTTATCTTATTGAAGAAGATTTTATCATTTGTCCTTTCTGTGTGCTGATTGGCTGAGCTAAAGATGTGACAGATTACGCATGTGAACCAGTGATAGAACCACACTGTGAAGAGCTGCATGGATATTTTGACAAATTTATATTTTAATTAGGTAGACCAGCTTTAATGTTTACCTATTTACTTTCTATTTACCACAGCAACTAAACAAAACACGCACGCATACTGTCAGGCACCGGTGAAAAAGACGATCCTCAGCTTCCTTACTGTGTGCTGGGGGTAATTCGCAATATCAACTGTCAGACCCGTCAGGAGAACCCTGGTACTTTACACAAATTACAACGAAAAAATCTTGAGAACCAGAACCTAAGGTGGACAGATACAAAATGATCAACTATGGATTTACTCTTTCCGAAAGAGTGTAATTCAGATCAGTTTATGTTATCTAGTAATGTACGGTAGCATCAGCAGCTCCTTTGTCTATTTTGTAACCCACTGTTGTGCACAGAACAGCATGTGTTACATTTGAGACGTCAAAGTCACACATTGATCCCTCTCAAGACATTCGCAGCAATCCCATTCTCTCCACTTTGGCAATCGTTTAAATAGATCATTTTGGTTATAGAACGTTAAATCAATAAAGTATTCCACTGTTGGGAAAAGCTCAACCAGAGACAGTTGAACATTATCATTAGTTACACACAAATACATGAATAGATAGAAATAAATCATTGTGGCTTGGTTCAAACCCTTGCAAAGTCCAAAATACAGTCATTATTGTGTTCTTGGGCAAGACACTATAGAAACACAAAGGATTGTGTTGGTCCCGCTCAATTTCAAAAGCACCAAATCTTTTCTTCAGATAATGATTGTGATAAACTATAATGTTGAAACTATATGACACGTGCAATACTAATCCAGCGGAAGGCAGATTTCCAGTTATCGTGGTTCATGGGCAAGACACTACAGCCTAATTTGAATGTGTTGGTAGGCAGAGAAGCCATTAGGAAGCTCAATCTCTCCAATTCTTATTTCATTGAATTTTAATAGACCTCTGCACTCCATCACCTGCGCTGATATGTCAATTTTACCGCTATTAAACACACACCTTCTCTTACACCATGTACCACCGGCGTGTGCACAATCCCCCCATTCACTGCACGCTCTCCCTGCCAGACTTAATCACACGTATAAATCCGTCTTGCTGCAGGGAGATAAGCCCCAAACCTCCTGAGATACCCACTCGCTGCAGTGGAGGGGCCCTGATAAGCAGCAACACACACACACATACACACACACACACACACGCATGCACATTCAACGCCAAGGCCAATCAGGGATGCTCCAGGCTCCCAGCTCAACCAATCACATCTCACCTACAAGCGCTAATCCTTGCACCATAGCCCGCAAGGTAGCATTGGAGAAAATTGCAATCAGATAAACTAAATAATCAGAGGGCATGTTCTAAAGCGCCATGGTGTCACCTGTAATTGCTTAATTGTTTATTATTTCACAAATCTCTGGGTTCTAATGAAAAAGTAATCTGTTGTTTCAGAGCTCAGAGTTGACATTGAGGGCTGGAAATCACCCAAAAAAGTGTTGGGTCTTTGCATCTTTACACACCTTTATGTTCAGAGCTGTTGTCCTGAGGGAGTAAGAGTAATTTAAAATAGGTTCTGATGCCTAAAAATGCATTTCAAAGGCAAAAAGCTCTCCTATAGGTTCTGGAAATTGGGTGATATAAGGGATATGGCCTTTGGAGACTTCATAGAAAAAGGTGTGTATAGATATTGTCAGTTCAAAGGTAGCTTAGATGGTTTTTTGTTCTTTCTAAGTGCAAGAAATATGGTTGCTCACTGATAATATAGAACGTAGAATGTAAATAATAACATACAAGGAAGGGGAGGAAAGACGTGAGGTCATAGTGTTGTGTTGTTGGTAGTAGTTTGTTTATGTAGGCCTTTCAAAGTTTTTCAAATCTGCGAAAACTTCCAGTATAAGCTGCAATCTCATACAGTATATGAATAATTATCGACAACTATTGAATGCACAGTGACTTCCATTGTGTGAATAAATGCGACTGACAATAAAGTTGACCTTTCCTTACCTCCAATGCCATCAATCAAAACCATGTGTTTGTTTCCATTCTTAATCCAATAACATCCTTCGTTACATGAAGTTTTGGTCTCTGGCTTTCCGATGTTGAAAAGTAAAGAGTCTGTGTTTTAGTTTTCTGTTGACCAGGCCCACCACACTCTGCCAAAGTGGATGTTTGGTGGATAAAGCTGGCTGAGATGTGAGTGGTCATCTCCACTGCCTGGTAACAGAGGTGGAGCTAGCGCTGCACCAGTCTGGCGAAGGTTCTGACCAATGCACAGCTCTCTGGTGCTGTTTCGCTCACACAATTAGCCCGGGTGCCATGCCACATTATTGGACTGCAGTGTTTTTATTCATTGGATGTCTATAAACGGATGCATTGGCTGTTCAGGATCCAATTCAGCTATTCATTCACCGACCAAACATAACGACAGCGCTGATGGCTAACCGTTACTGGAGATTTAATCAAATGAAGAATAATTATAAACGATAGTCACTCGCCGCAACAGAAGTCAAGATGAATACGGTCTGCTCGAGGCTAATGTTTATATTTTATAAATTTTGGTCAATCAAGCAATCTGTATTTGAAGAGCTATTTTCAGACAAAAAAAGTTAGAAAAAGTGCCACACACAAAGTGTTAATAAAAACATTGACCCAACAACCCACCAGACCCGGAAAAATGTGTTGTACATTTGCAAGAAAACTCGAACGTAAAAGAGTCGAGTCTGAAATGGAAGTCGCAGACGACAAATAGTCACTTAACAAATATACACAGGCTACATATGAATAGTTAATTTGAAAAAACAGATAAGCGCATTTAGAACAAATATTGAAAAGACTTACAATTTGCCTCTTTACCAAGTAGTTTTTTGAAAAGTAGGTGCATTTGCCATAAAAATAATGTTTCACAACTTGCTCAACAAGGATTTTCTCCTTGTTGAACAAATCCTTTAAATTTACTGCTAATCTTGTATCTTACATAAATACAACTTTTTGACACATTATGAGATATCGGTTTGTGCAAATTAACTCTTTATATTTTTTCTTACAATGTTATTGTTTATAAATGCCCCATTTTAAGGCACAATATGCAAGTAATTATAATCATATTTAACACATGTCAGGCTAGAAATTTTGTCTGAAATTATTTTTAATATGTAAACATGGATTATTTGAATGGAAAAATGTTGAAGAGGACATCAACCTCAAAGAAATATGTATATTATTGATGTGGTATAGTATACATATATACAGTACAGGCTACTTTATACTAATTTGAATATGGTGAGGGTTGTTTTGTATTGATTTATTTATATATTTAAATGGGACCGTGCATATTAATCCACATGTTTCCAAGTATCCAGATTATGACTCTTCTCCATAGTCCCATGGCAGGTTAATATTACCAGCAAACAACAGCAGCAATAATTATTGAAGACACAGAGACATAGAAAGCAGATGTAATATAATATCACAAACAAACACAAATAATAATCCCAGCCTATCAGAGATGACTACAGGCTGTATATGTAATAGACCCACTGTAAGAAAGTCTGCTTCCCCTGTTCCCCTCCTGATGTATGCCTTTGCCATTGGCTCCAAAGCTGCGGTTCAGGGAGTTCACTCCTCATTCATCCTATAGCTGCAGAAGTCTGTCCCGCCTGCCTGTGTCTGGGCCATAGTATTCAGCCCGGTCCCACTGGCCACTGCCCAGGTCAGCATTCCCCGCCGGAACGTTGCTTGGTGGGACTTTTGTCTTGGTTTTGGCCAGCCTGTTCTTTATAGAGTCCATTTGCGATCCRGGAATGAGTCGTATAGGGCGTAAATGTCTCACTCAGGCTCTACATTGCAAATATGGTATACGGGACGCAAAACAGGTCTGCATGTTTTATTAGGCCTCCTTTGTTTTAGTTTAATGTTTCATCTTTACAATATGTGAGATATCATAGCCTGGTAATTCAGTGATTTTATTGTTGATGTCACTGTATGTTTTGTTGAAACGATGTTGTTTGACTCTAAATAAACAAAATGCATTGACAGTCGGTGATACAGCACAGGCCTGCACCTGAACAGTGGAACTATGATATGAGGC
This sequence comes from Pomatoschistus microps, assembly GCA_029875035.1. NCBI lineage: Eukaryota > Metazoa > Chordata > Actinopteri > Gobiiformes > Gobiidae > Pomatoschistus > Pomatoschistus microps. The sequence continues at coordinate 2,739 of JAPMNZ010957333.1, read as the reverse complement.
TGATATCAGGGCTAACGTGGAGACAGTGAACAAGACATGAACATGTTTATTATTAATACTTAATAGACCCACAGTTTACACATGACGCACTGCGCCACGCAGAACGCTGTTCCACGTCAGGCCTCCGCTGCAGGCCTCAAGGCCACACTCACGGCTCCAAACATCATTATTTCAAGTATAGTCTCAATAATAATGTGGTCCTTTTAAAGTGTATTAATAATGTTACTTAACCTCATTAAAACTTTGTAAAAGACTGCAGGATAATAATTTTTGGTTCACTTGGCCTTTTTCCAACAATAGGCCATTTTGTTGTTGGTTATGATATTGTGTATGAGTCTTAAAATATTGTCTATATTATTCTAGTTTCTACTAATACGTGATTAAAAACTGAATAAATAATAGGTTGTGATATACACGTGTACATTGATAAACACTGATGCTGGCAATATGAATAGGCCATGGACAACGTATTATATCATATATATCTTAGGCCTAGAAAATCCAAAAAAACATTCTTTATCAAAAATGACTACGATGGGAAATAAATCACATATGGCTATAACTGGAAATACATGCCACTGTTTTTTTTTTTTTTACATTAAGCACAATTTGAATCAAAGGTCTAACACTTGTGTTGCCTGTTGGAATTACATTATTATTGATCTTTTAGAATACACCAACATCTCAAAACCCACAAACCTGCAGAATATATCAAATGTAGACTACAGGGGAAAGTGATCTGAGAGTGAAATGACGCATAAGGACTCACCGGACATATTTCACGCACGCACGTGCGTGTGCTGGATAAACGATCAAACATTTGATTTCAGTTCAAACAGTTTAACATTGTGAGAGTGAGTCGGTATTCTTATGTTCTTATGTTCTCATATTCCCTCTTTTCTTCTCTCAGAATCAAACGACTTTGTCCACGACTCAAACGCTTTATTTCATTAAGTTTAGAAAATAGTTGTTCAAATTAAAACATGATTTCCTCCTATGCAACCAAACAGCTAGTTCAATATGTCTTGTTCCAAACATGGACAGCTTGGACACACGTGGAATAGTGGAGAAAAGACAACTGTTGTTTATGTCAATCCAAGTGAGGATTTACAGAATGGATGAATAAATGTAGCCATAATATTAATATGCAAAAAATATTAATTATATTTTCTAGTTGGTTATCTATATATTTATTTATGAAGGTCTATATGTCAACCAATTAACGCAATACGTACTCAAATAATGACATTCTCAAACAATAAAAAAAAAAAATACAATCATTGATTTGTACCAGTCTTTACGGCTTTGTTAAGCAGGAATAATTTAATCCTAGTGGCACTGCATAAATGCAATGGAAGCTTCACACTTAAGACTTCTTCTCACACACATGTTTTGGCTGAATGAGACAGTAATAAGAAACGTATGAATACACATCAAAAAATCCCATGCTTTAATGTTGGTCAAAGGGCGCTGACCCTAAACCCCTGTCACGTACAGGCTCGGTCATACTGCTGCTTTACTGACTCTGGAGCACCACCGTACCCCTCCGTAGGGTACAGGCTCTGCGCACGGCTCCTCCCGCCTCCCTCTGCTCCGGCCCCGGGCTGCCCTGCTCGGTCTCCGGTGAGAGCTACTAATCCCATGCGTCCACGGTTTACTGTGAGCCCGTATTTAATTCCCCTGCAAAGCCCCAGCTGCCGCTCTGCTCCGTGGCTCTGCGCGCCAGACTTTGGTTATTAATAATTCACCAGCGCAGCAGCGAAGGGGAGGACAGGCTGCAGCGCGGTCCGTGCGCTGTCCGGAACCATCCACTGCTCTGCTTTGCACCGCGGTGTCCCGTACGAGCGAAGAGGGCGACGATGTCTGCGCTTTAAGAGCTGCTGCGTGAGCTCGGTGTCAGTAACAAGGATTCCGCGGAGCAACAGCTGAGGCGCTCATACGCGCGGCTGGACGGTGAGAGACGCGGACTCTCCAGTGGACATTACGTTACGTACCGCAGCAGGAGAAGCCGGAGCTGTGGATTACTGCTGTGGACCATGTTCGGCACGGAGCAGGCCGGCTTTTAGGGCGCTTTTTGCTTCCTGCAGCCACCAGACGCAGAGCACTTTTCTCTCCCCCACGCGTCACACTTTTGGAAACTTTTTGGATAGTGGAAAATGGGAGTTTGAGAGAGTTGGCACTTTTCCCTGCACCACAATGGTACGTGCTGTGAACCAACTAACTTGCTTTATCCACATAGCGTAATGATGGCTATTACAAACATTATAATGTGATATTTTCTCATTTTACGTGCTTTCTGACAAAAACCGTCTTGCCAAGTCCCACCACCTACCTGCCCAGCACCACACGTATTCATTTTACACTTAAAGTGAAACGTGCAAAAGTGTGTTTTTAATATTAGTTGTGCCGTTTGACGCACAGAGACTTCTGCCAGGGCGCCCTGTGATGTGGGTCACCCTCTTCACTATTAATAGGCACGTATACGATACGCGCTATCTTGTAACAGCAAATAAACAGGCGCCAAAAATCTGCTTTTAAAGGCCAGTGACATATGGAAAGAACCAGCCATCTTCTGTGTGTGAGAGACCGAGTGCATATGCCTAAAATACAAGGGGAAAGTTGGAAGCTTTGTGCGTAATAGTGGCACGCGTTATGATGCTCGTGCGTGGCGTTTGTTGTTGTTAAGAGACAGGACTGTAAACATGTGATGTCGAGCAATAGGCGCAGCCAGAAAAAAAA